>JABWIB010000243.1:114463-136768 GCA_016617825.1 Platyplectrum ornatum | reverse complement strand
ACTGATTGCAATTAATTCAGTTTGCCTCCCCTGCAATTCAACATGGTTTTACCCACCCTTGACAAATCTTTTGATTCGAACAATTTATCTTATAGTGTATACCCAGCATTAGTCATTAGTGCCTAAAGATCTGAATCTGGCCCAAAGTGCAAAAAAACACATATTTCTGAATCCATTGTTGCTGTCATGCTACAGTCTACCTCAATCCACAATATACAAGATGAAAAAATATCCACAGACTTTTAGTTTTAGTAAATAGTAATATTTCTTTATTCTACATCATCTTTCTCCAAAAACAGTGTGGTCCCAGTTTATGTATTTTGTACCTTAAATATATTTAATAAATTATGACCCATAAACAGTCATGATAATCATATGTTACAATATCCTAGAGTCACTTTTTTCTTTTTTAAGGCCACATGATCTCAATATGTTTAATATTTCAAGTTTTAGTCTACATTGTTTATTTAAACAGGACCCAAAGGTGTCATACATGACTGGAGAAAGTTTAAGCTTGTCAGTGAAGATCAAGAAGCAATAGCTGCAAGCAGAAAGGATATTATTCGACAAATGTCTTCTCCGTTCAAATCAATAAGCAAAGAAGAAAAGGACACAAGAGAGAAATTCACTCGAAAGGTAAAATAATTAATGGCAATTATATAGTGCATTGGTGAATTAACAAACCTCATTCACTGCAGTTGTCTATGATTTTATTTGCGATTGTATTATTTCCTGATTTTTGTTTTATCCATTTTACTAATTCTTACAAAGGTGACATGATGTTTGTCAGTGATGTTACATAACTGTAGGGAGAAAACTTTGCAAAAAAATGTGTTAATTATCATTATAGAAATACACTGTCGCTGTTTATGGGGAGATGTAAGTGATACATAAAAGGTGCAAACACACACACACTTGCACAAACCTGAAGGGATCTTCCAAGTGTAACACCTAAACTACAAACCATATCAAAACTAAAGCTGGCCATACACTATGCAATAAATTGTTCCAATCGACCAGCTTTAGTCAAGAGTGAGCAAAACCATGTTGAATTGCAGGGGAGGTAAAATGAAGGGAGAATACTTTATTTTTGCATTTTGCACACAGATACTGACCAGTGTTACTGTTACACTGTTATTAGACTTGGGCTGGGAATCTCTCAACTCTAATACTGATTGCAATTAATAAAATTTAACTCTCCTGTAATTAAACATGGTTTACTCGTAAGTTGTAAGTCAATAGTGCATAAAGTCTGGATTCGGTCCATTGTCCATCTGCACTGTAAAGAGCTGTCAAATAAGTTCTGAAGCATTTGACTGAATATGAGCAGATATTGCCTGAAACACTTCAGGATTCTGTTCTGTTGGCAGCCATACATGCCCACACCATGACCCTACTAACACCATGCTTCACTGATTTTGTGGTATGTTTTGGATCATGAGCAGTTCCTTTCCTTCTCCATATTTTTGTCTTCCCATCACTGACCATAGGATGTGGTTACAGAACTGTAATGGCTTTTGTAGATGTTGTTTGGGAAATTCTATATCTAGTTTTCCTGTTTTTGTGGCTCACCAATGGTTTACATCTTGTGGTGAACCTCACCTCTTGAGCCTAATTTTAGTAGCAGTAGGGGTATTGAAAAGTGTGATGATGCCCGTAGCAACCAGATCAGATTCAAGCGCTGTTTCATTTTAAATACTGGGGAATGTGAGCTTGAGTCTAATTAGTTGCTATGGGCAACATCCCCACATTTCAAGCTCCCTGTAACTTCCCTGCTTAGTAAATGGAGACTGTTCTTGATTTGGCCAACTGTTGTGAAGGGGTTTTTCTTCACCAGGGAAACAGTTCTTCTTTCATCCACCACATTTGTTTTCCTTGGTGCGTTCTTTCTTTTCAAGAATGCTCCAAACAGTTGATTTGGCCAACTATATCTCTGATGGGCCTTTTACCTGCTTAACTGATGAGCTTTTGAGTCGATAGTCCCATTGATTTTGGTCCCTTCAAAAGAGGAAGGCACATATAGAAACCGTACACTTAATTTGGATGTAAATACTCTCACATTGAAGCTGAAAGTCTGCAGTTAAAGTACATCGTGTTTGTTTCATTTCAAATCCATTGTGGTACTGTAGAGAGCCCAAAGTATGAGAATTGTGCTGATGTTTCAATATTTATGGACCTGACTGTGTGTATAAATATATTTATATATATATATATATATACATATATATATATATATATATATATATATAATGTGACCAGATGGGAAAACAAGTTGTCGTATCGCCAAACTGACCAGCTCTGTTAATGGTTGTAAGCATTTCTGCCTTATTGAGTCAATCAGTTGAAATGAAAATATGAATTGTCTTTTTCTATCAATTATTACATTATGTAACTACACACACTTAGAATCCTATTGATTGTTCTAATTTTCTCTCGCAGATGAGTATGCAAGAATATGAGCTAATCCATGACAAGGAGGATGAAAACTGTTTACAAAAATACAGAAAACAATGTATGCAGGACATGCATCAGAGGCTAAGTTTTGGTCCTAAATATGGGTACCTATGCGAGCTGAAAAGTGGGGATGCATTTTTAGAAGCAATAGAGAAGGAGCAAAAAAGCACTACAGTGATTGTTCATATTTTTGCTGATGACATCAAGGCTTGTGAGGCTCTAAATAATTGTTTAACTTGTCTTGCATTAGAGTATCCTACAGTGAAGTTCTGTAAAATTAAGTCAGCTGATACAGGAGCCGGAGATCGGTTCTCTAGAGATGTCCTCCCAACTATTTTAGTTTATAAGGCAGGTGAACTCATTAGCAACTTTATCAACGTTACTGAAAATTTAAATGAGGAGTTCTTTGCTGGAGATGTGGAGTCTTTTCTTAACGAATATGGGCTTTTGCCTGAGAGGGAAATACAGAGCCTAACATGTGATGATGGAGAAGGAGATATTGAATAGTTTAACAGGCAACGTTTCTCGAGAACATACCTTGACACCATGTTTTATATACTTATTTTTTTTGCTCACCGAATTCATTTAAATGCAATGCAACGGAAAAGTGGTCTGAAGCTTGTTTATGGTTATGTTAACCAAAGTAAACCTGCTTTTCTCTTAGAACTACATTCTATAATAATCAGATTAGTGAGTAAAAACATGTATGCATGTATGTATGCTCTGTAGTGGCAGCACGTTTTTTAGAACATAACATTTGCAGACATGTATAATATCTAGTATACCATGTATTTTCTCCAGAACTTTCTAAATGTGATCATTTACATTGAATACCATCACTATGACCACCGCTTCAATTGTCATAGTACTTAACTATCAAGTTCTGTGGGATATTTCTGATCACAATGTGATCTACACAAAAAGGGTAAATTAGTCTGAATGGTGCTGTACTGTACTCTATATAGGTTACAGATTATATACAGGTGACCACAAGATAACATGTCAAGCATGTAAACCAACATAAAACAATATGTTTAAACAAATTTAGTATCAGAAGAAAATATGACTTTATAAATTGATAATACTTGTAGTTTTAACCAGTTACCAAAAAACAAATAAGAATTTTACTTATGATAAAAACTGAATTCAAAACACTTTCTCAGAAGGAATCCTAATTCTATACAATTGTAATCTATACAGTGCAAATAGTCATTCAGGGCTGATACAGTTTGAGAAAAAAAATAATACAAAAAAAGAATCTAGCCTGCACTATGGGGTGAGGCAAATTTACGATGTGTAGATATAATTACTTGAGTAGCTAATGGTTTGTAGCTCAAGTATACATTTGAGTTTAACAGGTGTACAAAAGGCAGAATCAACAATCAATTTCTCATTCATTTGCACCCCTCATATTGCAGCATAGTATGCTTGTGTGAAGATCTGAACTAAGATACACTGATTTCCATATGCCAGAACATATGCTGAATAGAACAACTTCTAAACACAATAAAATGGTCAACAAAAACTTATTATGCTGCCTATAGAATCAGACCATCAATATGGACACATGCAGTATGGGAGAAAAAAACATAAACCTGGAAATAGATGTCCAGGACAACGGCTTGGAACGCATTATATAGGAGGGTGTTCAGGGACTGGAGTATTTGTATGGTTGGCTTTAAGTAAACAAAGCATAATGAGAAAATAAGATATCTGATAAGAATAAAATAAATAATTATGTTTAATTACATAATTGGTCTATATTGTAGACAAATCACTGATTACTCTCAACAATGGCAAATCAAAGGGGTGTTGACCATGTGTTGTAAACCATTAAATTAGCTTGCTCACAATAAACAACTTATTCACATAGATGGGCCAGGTTAATATCCTGGATTTACAGTCTTATATTAATCATCTCTTGTTAGCAGATGACCTAACACATGTCACAAATTTCCACGAACTATTTATACATGTCAGAAAGTGATTTTACTCTGCTAAATCAGCATTTCCATGTAAACAACAATTGATCAATAAGATATGGCTTGATTAGTCACCAAGGGGTATATTTACTAAGCTATGAGATTGCAGTGAGATTGGAAAGTGGGGATGTTGCCCATGGCGACCAATCAGATTTAAGCTCTCAGTTTCATTTTACACTCTGGAGAATGTGAGCTTGAATCTGATTCGATGGGCAACTTCCCCACTTTCCAATCTCACTGCAATCTCACCNCTTAGTAAATATACCCCTAAATGTTGTATTAATATCATGATATACTAAATATCCAGAAAAAAACAATGTACTATATAATAAGCCAAAACTATGGCTAGAATAGTAAAAAATACAATTATGAGTGGTTATTTTAAAAAAACAGTTCATTATATTGACTGATGACATGGGATGTGTGTTGTACATAGAGCTATTGTAACATATAGAATAGGATATATATGAATAGGACATGTTGTGTTTAGTAGTATGAATAATTGCTCTAGGCAACATAACATGTGGATGACAAAAATACATTTGTTTTGTTTCAGTTGTATGAATGGTACCTCTGTGTGTGTTGGTTTCGTGCAATTCCTTAATAAGGATTAATTTCCTATTCTTAAAGTGATGCTAATATACTATTTATTTTATTCTCGATTAACAGTTCTTTATATGGGTTAAAGCATGTATAGTCTATGAATAGTGTAATAAACAATATTTAAAATTAACTTGGTCTCATCTGTTCTTTAAAATATAATGAGCAAGCTTACATTTTCCTTGTAAAAGGTCAAGGTCCCAAAAGTAAGCATTTGATTCAAGCACATTATAGCCTTTATAATAACTAAGGACCTGATCCAGACCGATACCACACTTCTTAGTGACTGAAGGGAGGTCACTACCTTAATAACTCCAAATCATCCTCACGCAAAATGCTTAAAGGTTCAGAATGTATGGAGGCAACATAGCACACTATGGACCGGATTCTGAAATTTGCATCTGGGTAAAACCATGTTGAATGAGTGGGGAGGTAAATTTCACCTGCTTCAAGTAGTATTAGACTAAACTTTACCATGGTTTTTGGGTATACATTTCACCTATTTCCTATTATTTTTAAACAGTAAGGCCTATACTTACAAAGCTGTGGGCAGTGGCATAGCTATAGGTGTTGCAGCAGTTAGCAGCAGTGTCTCGGATGAGGTGACCAGACAGCATGGTGCTATACTGTTATCACCAGCATTACACCATTACCCCTCCTCCAGGACCACACCAGAGATTAGTGTTCTGCATCACAAGTCACTTAACCCCTTATTCAGGCAAGTGGGCTTCAGAGGGAGTGTTATCATTACTTTATGAAAGAGAAACCACCATACAGGCAGAACTCACATGGGGGCTGATCCAGTGTTGCACTGTGAAGGGTGAAATACATTTTAATTCAATTTCATGAAAAAAAAATCACTATGTTTTTGCATAAAGAGCTCAAAAAACTAAAGCTGAGCTTTTGCACATGGGCCCAAACTTGCATCCTAGCTTAAGTTTGTTATTGAAGTCTAGATCAAGATCGAACATTACAAAATGCAATGGTTTTATATTACACTTTACTTGCATTTGGATTTGGTCAAGAGTCAAAATAAATGAATGATTCCCTTATTAACAGTTTTTGTGGTAAGGTGGAAGTATGATAAACACACAAAAAACTATATAGTCCTATAAGTGTAGTTTCTTTATAATATGACAAACAGGGCTCAATAAATAGAGGACAAATAGGTAAATTAAACTTATTACGTTATTTATAGCATTAAGCTAACAACATTTTGGTTTTATAGTTGTTAACCTTAGTACAATGCAATAGTTTACATTAGACCAAATGGTTACTTTTTGCAGCAACTGAAATACAAGTCTCTATATAGTAAGACAGTCTCTTCTATGTAATATTCTTCTTTAATATGAATGTTATGTGCAGCTCAAAAGAGGAAAGGACATGAACATCGATCTGTATTATTTATTCACTTAAAAGCAATAAAAGGATATTAGAACAGCTAGAAGAACAACAGATGCCGCTATTACAAGCCCTGAAATGAAAAATAGATAAGAAAATACAATAAATTGTTTGTTGTAAATGCAAGACGAGCATTGGGATATTACAATTATTAAATTTTTCATTTGCATATTGTATATAATTGTAGATAAACTAAACCCCTAATAGAATATAGTTGGAAGTCCCAGAAAAACAAGAGCACTTTGGCACGTACTTGTAGAATATCACAACCTTAAAATGGTCATTTGACTGTCTAAATATGCTTTCATTAGATTGTTTAAATAAACAGTTCATGTTTGATGATGAATAGAAAAAGTACATTTGGGCCTAAATTTACTAAGCAGAGAGATTACAGGAGATTAAAAAGTGGGGAAGTTGCCCATAGTAACCAGATTTAAGCTCACATTCTCCAGTATGTAAAATGAAAATGAGAGCATGAATCTGGTTGGTTGCTATGGGCAACATCCCCACTTTTCACAATCCCCCTGCTTAGTAAATTTAAGCCTAAACATTTTAACTACATTAATACTGGTCACACCCTTTCTTCTGTAGATGTATACTTGTTTTTCTGTGCAGTATTTATATAATTATTGATAATTATTTATTGATTATATTTGTTTTTTCCTGCTTGCTGGGTCACATAAACAGACACACCGATGCAGGGAGTTCAGAACTTCTCTCTCCCTGTAGTATCATATGGTGCATACAGTGGAAGAGCCTAAGACTCTGAGCTCCCTGCATCACTATGGTAAGGTGAGATCAGGTAATGAGGCTGTCGGCAGGGAAATTTCCTTCTCTGCGTGACAGCCTCGATAAGCGACCCCAGGAGAAGGCAGAAGAGACAACTGCACCTGGAAAGAGGTGCGTGAAGCTTTGATAGTGCCTAAATGTAGTATATATAGTGTGTCTGCATGCTGTGTGTATATATAGAATGTGTGTGTGTGTGTGTGTGTGTCTGCATAGGATGTGCATTCATCTATATCTTTTGTTTGGGTTAGATGAGTATGATGAGCATTTGATTTAAAACATGCATGTCAATGCACACAAAATGAAATCACATATTTTACACCTACCCGCAGTCTGGTTTCCTCTTGAAGATACAATGTCTTTTTTCAAAGTGCTTGTCTGATCACTTGAGGGGTTATCTAAATTACATGAAACATCTTGAAGGTATTGTCCTTCATCTACAAGAAAAACAGTAAAGTGCGATTTAAAACAAGACACCAATTATATATTGGATCCCACCCAACCTATGAAAAAAAACGTAAAAAATATTTATTTTTCATTTGTACAATTGGGAATTGGGAAACGGGAAGAAAAGATAAGAGAATGTTGAGAGGAACAACCTGTGATAACTACTGCTGCATACTTAATGTGCCAAACTGAACTGTATGCTGGTGCTCTTTGCAAAAATATGCCAGCTCACACAGCCGTTATAATGGTGAGAACAGCAAAGGAAGATAGAAGAAGAGAAGTCACTGGAACATCATATTGGTGCAATGTACATGTAAATATTGCATGTACACATCAGCCAGCCCCATTGTGTGCTTTGGCAAACTGCTACCATAGCTATGAAGCAGTGGTCTCCATAAGTATTGTACTAGATCGCTCTGTATTTTTTTTTCTTCATCCTATTAATGATTAAGTGTAATTTTACTTTTCAAAAATGAACACTACACTGAGCACAGTATTTTCCAGTTAAGCAAAATCACTGTAGGAGTGTTTTATTAAATTTTTTATTCATAAAATGATTACCTTTCAAACATTACTAAAACCTTAGTACACACTCACGGCCAAATACATAGGGATGAAGACTGGCTGTGAGGCTATAGGTTATAATGTGTGGATGCTCACTGGAGCCCACTACAATAAATAGCAAAAAAATCAAAATAGACCTAACCTTACATATAAAATCTAGGTTTTGACATAACTCTGAGGAATGCAAACACTTTGTTTTTAAGATCTCAATATAATACAATACAGAGTTTCCAGCCACAACCTCAAGGAAAAACACTACAAACGTCTTAAAAGCAATATCATCATAGGAAATACTTTTACATTTGTGTTACTGACAGAAAATCCCAGTGCCAAAGGGGGGTCAACAAGTTAATGTGTAAGAAGGCAATGGCTATAAATATTTATAAAACACAATTCCATATATCCTTACATCCATATAAACTTATAGTACACTGTAAAACACACTTTAAGAAACTTATAATTAAAATGTTTCAAGAGAAATATAATTGTTTCAGGTTACTAAATATTTAAATAGAGTTCATAAAAAGTATATTTGACTAAATAATCCCTTTAAAATACCCCACTAATTCCCACCTTCCTCCCCTCATACAGACAGAAAAACTGTACCAACTTTGTTGGTACTAAACTTTTCCACATTACTAACACTGTTTACACAGCGTAACATTCTTGCAGCTGTTATGCAACACCACAGAGCTATTTAAGAATCCCCCCACACAAAATACATACAAGTAGGTGTAACACGCATATCACGAACATGACATTTTATTGCTACTACGTTAATCCAAAATACACAGTAATAATAAACAGGATGTGGCGTGTTGATATATGAAAACAGACAAGTGTTTAGTTTTAAAAGAGAGCTACTACCATGTACTCAGTCATTGGCAGAGTGCTGTGGAATAAGTTGATCTATATTGGAGTAGGCAAATTGCGGCTCTTTCAATGTTGTCAAACTACAATTCCCAGCATGCTTTAACTGCATAGACATAGCTGATACCTGACAAAATATGCTGGGACTTGTAGTTTGACAACACCTAGAGGTACCAACTCTAAATATGTGTATTACTAGTACTAAAAAATATACAAATACTTTATTTGAGCATTAATTATTGTTTCCAACTGGTAAATACGAAAAAACAAACAAGTGACTTTAGTACAAATGTGTCAGTGCAAATACATAATGAGGTCATTATTAATTTGTGCAGAACTAATGAAATATCAGTGAATACCTCCTGTCCACACAATATAATTGGTCTTCGATGCATTACTTCTATACTGTTGCCCAAAATATTCCCAGTTTATTACTTGCATCTGATGCATTAGGTAGGGGGCATGGTTTATATGTCTGAAAAGGACTACATAAAATGTAGTTTAGGCTCAACAAGTATGACCACAAAACAGGGGTATCTGTGGGATTAGAAACTCACAATAAAATATAAAAATTAGAATGATACATAAAAATTAAAGTTTATAAAAATGACAACATTTATATACATTGTTGACAAAAACTATGCCTGCTTTTATTAAAGATCAGATTTATATTTTAAACATACATTCCAGATTGTTCTCCTCATGCCTGAAACACCACAAATGGAAAAATACAGATAAAAGTGTGGTTCTCATTTGATGTGAATTGTACAAACATGAGGGCATATGTACAATCACGTCTCCCCTTTATTATAATAAATTAGTTGTTGTATCATACCATGCGTGTCTAGAATATTCTTTTTTTCCTCTGGAAAAACTAAGGTATCGTATCGCACTTCTTGATCCAACATCTCAAGGAAATGATTTTCCAAATCTTTCTCTGTTTCGTCGCCAAAAACATAATCACAGAGCATGGTACTTGAGCCAGGGATGGGAAGAAACACACGCTGGGGAAGTAGACATAATTCCTCAGACTCTAGAGAGAAAAATGATACACTGTTCAACCTTAAAATAAAATAGGAATAAATCAGATCTATTAAAACAATAAAACATTTTCTTACCACGTTGGGCTCCATTAAGGATGAGATCTTCAAACTGTATTTCACAGCGGTCAGATATGGTATTGAAAATATCTCTCTTAATAACCTATAGAGACCCAAAATGTAAACAATTAAAAGTTAATTACTACAAGTTTGACAAGAAAAGACAATGACTTCTATTAATATGACTTCTATTTCTATTACCCATTGCTAATATCAAAAAAGGGAAGAAATGTTACTCACAATCCCCCCACTGCTGCATGGGTGAAAAGTGCACTGACGGCAGATACACTCACCAGATAAGCACAAGCATATTAATCAAATTGGGCAGGGTCTTTTATGAGTACATAAAAGAGAAGAAGTAAGGAAGCTGAGTATGAAGGGCATGCAATAGCTGAAGATAGTGGTAGAAAGACATGGAAGGGACACAGAACTTCTCCTGCATCTGGGTGAATGACTTAAGGACATTTTTATGGGAGAGGTAGCCCAACCCTGAGATACCATAAGTCCCCAAAACATTAGATCCCTTAAAGGGAGGTCCATTCCTCAGTATTCAAGCCAGTAACACCCAAAAGGGTGTGAGCAAGATGCACACCAGTCTAGCCTGCTGCAGGAGTGGGGCTGCTCCCCCTCCCAGGCTTCTAATAAATAGCAGGTTCCGCACAGGTAACCAACCCGGAACACCACAGCAGTGAAGGAAACATTCAGATGTAGCATCAATACTCCCCTTTAGCCAATCCAGCACCTGCGTGAACTGCACCGCCAGGTAGTACAATGCAGGTTCAGGAGGTCCAGGCCTGCATCCCTTTTACTACATTGTAGAATTCCCTAGACCTGCCCCTGGACCAAATCAAGGCTAAAATATACTCATGAACAGTCTGGAATGGTTGAGGATGTACATGCTGTGGGGGATATAAATATTTGGGTAGTAAAATAATTTTTACCAAATTAACTCTGCCAGTCATTGTGAGTAAAAGCTTCTGTCACAGTTTAGACTTGCATTTGACATAATCAGTTATTGGGTCAATACTGGGAGAGTTATAGTCACTAGGGATGTTGGAGATCCAAATATCCATGTATTTAAACCTAGTTGCCCATCCCAACAGGTGATGACCTCCATAAGAAAGAGGAGAATGTCAATTTAGTGCAATTTTGTCCAGCACACACCCCGGGTGGGTAGGCCAGGGCTTTATGGCCAGTACGAACAACACCGGTGACAAGGTGCACCCCTGGCAGGTTCCCCTACCAAGCACAGGCTGCTCACTAGTGTGGTCATTCACACAAACCCGAGCAGTAAATGAGGAGTAAAGAATGAATAAAGGTATTGCCCATGTTAAATCTATGCCTACCAGAGGTTGGGTCACTCCACTGAGCTGAATTCCTTAGCAGTATCCAGGGACGCAACTCAGGCCTCTGTAATTTCATGAACAACTGTTAGATTTGTCGAGATTGCTCTTCCTGATATATAGGTTTGTGGAGTTAAGGAAAAAGGCTTTTGGCGCTGCGCCCAATTTGCTGAATATTCTAAAGATGACTTAGGTGGGTAAAACCTTAGTATGGCAATTGTGGTGGAATGGATAGAAGATGATCGAAATTGTGTTGGTATATTATTAGTCAATAGGTTTGGAGTAAGTCCACAAGTGGTAGGGGTGAAGGTGATGCTTGGAGATGGGTTGAAGGTGGAGATAGGTGAGAAAAGAGGAAATGAGACACCACATTAGTGTAATATCTTTGTATACACAGGTGGATGCCTAATACTAGTGCTTACACTTAATGTGTCTTGCCCGTTTGTATTTTTCCCGTTATCTCTTGATATTCCTCCTTCGGGACAGACAGTCAAAGTCCTTGAGGTAGAGGTTATGTTCTCCGGTTTGGATTCCAGGTGGGATTCAGGGTGGATGTCAAGGTGAGTGGAAAGGAGGGACAGAGAGCGAGAGGATAGTGATAGTGTAGCACCTTTGATAAGGGTGGAATTGACTAGCACTGGTACTTACACTCAGTTTCTCTTGCTCTTAAGTGTGTCCTCCCTCTTAGTCCTGGGTTCCTTGGATTGTCTCCGTGGTCCTCCTTCGGGTTGTCGTGGGGCTGGTGGGCTCTGAGTCCTTTGTATGGTCCACTGGTACGTTGTCCTTGTGAACTTCAGGTCCTAATCAGTTGTTTAGGGTTCTAAGAGGAGGGTTTTTGTGATGCCCTATGGGACAGGTGAGCTGCCAATGAATTAAACGTTTTATTTCCGAATCAGTAATAATAACAATAAATGGTTAAAATCACAATGATGGAATCAGGTTATAAATAGTGTTGCTCCAATAGTTTACCATATGCATTTCATCACATTAGATGGCCTCCTCAGGTTAAAGCACGTGTTTTATAACTGTAATTTAGAGACTCGTGTGTGCATCGTGTTTCCACCAGGTGATTGGTTGCTGCGAGCCACGTGCTATGGCTATGTACACAGCAGCAGGATGATGTTATGGAGGTGGTAATGTTGCGCCCAGTTGGATTTTGTATGGGGGAGTGGCATTCATATTGTGTCGGCAATGGGGTCGGGATCTCGAGCTCTTACCGGCACTAATGTAAACATAGTGGCCGGAAAGGGGGGGTTATCTTTGTATGCCCCCAGATCTTCAGAACTTCAGTGCTCGGGACTTCTGTAATGCCGTGCTGTTAGAGTGGAGAGGATCTGGTGGGGTGGATGCTTCGTGTGAGGTTGTTGATAAAAAATATATTGAAATGAACAGGTCTCATGTGTTATTATTCCTTTGGGGCTTTAAGTGGTACTGGTCTCATGTGTATATTATTCTTTGGGGTTCTGGGCTCTTGTAGCGTTCAGCACGTAAATGTGGTTTATTTCTGTGTTAATTGGTGCTTGCATGTGTTGGAGGCAAGCACACCCCGCCCCGCTGATCCCACTTAAGACAACATTACCACCTCTATAACATCATCACGCTGCTGTGTAATAGCACGTGACTCGCAGCAACTAATCGCCAGGTGGAAACACGATGCACACACAAGTCTATAAATGACAGTTAAAAACACGTGCGTTAAACCCTGAGGAAGTCACCTAAGGTGATGAAACGCATAGGGTGAACTATTAGCGCAACACTATTTATAACCTGATTCCATCATTGTGATTTTAACTGTTTATTGTATTATTACTGACCTATGGGGCAGCTGACCTATGGGGCATCACAAAAACGCTCCTCTTAGAACCCTAGACAACTGATTAGGACCTGAAGTTCACAAGGACAACGTACCAGTGGACCATACAAAGGACACAGATCCCACCAGCCCCACGACAACCCGAAGGAGGACCACGGAGACAATTCAAGGAACCCAGGACTAAGAGGGAGGACACACTTAAGAGCAAGAGAAACTGAGTATAAGTACCAGTGCTAGTCAATTCCAGCCTTTCCACTTACCTCGCAAACCATCAAAATCGGAGAACATAACCACTACCTCAAGGACTGTGACCGTCTGACCGAAGGAGGAATAAAAAGATAACACTTACATATACAAAGGATATTACACTATTGTGGTGTTCTCACGAACTTCGCCATATAGGAGGCTACAGTGTGGAGCAATCTACTGTAGTATGCGGCGGAACATACATTCCCAGGAAGAGCAGAGGTATGGTGTGGAAGAATAACCCCTCTAGAATGTGTGATATGTACACCCCCCCACCCCACACTTCAGGGAAAGCACATTCCCAATGGTAAGGTGCGTTTCCAGTAGACAGACAAGACCAGAGACATTATTATTTTAATCATTAAGACCCTGGACATTCCATAACAAAACAGAAACACCAAAGACAGAGACACTCAAAAGGTAAACTAGAGACTTATGGACCTAACAGACTGGACGATTCATGCAGGAGAGAGAATGGGAAGGTACACCAACATGGCATCAGTGCGCTGTAACCCACTGCCAAAAACAACAATGTAAATGCAGGGATTTTTAGAGAAATTCATGTTTGTATAATAATACGAAACACAGCTGAGCTGAAAGGGAGTTGAGCACTGGAATTATTCTTCTCACCCCCATATTCCCCTACAAACTAAGGTATACATTAAAACTCTAATCCTCCCCCCTCCCATCCCACTTATAAAACAAAAAATAACCTAATTAAGAACTGGTGCGCTAACTCTACAGCAACTTAGCTCCTAACTAAAAAGGAGGAGTCCTCTCTAGAAAATACAGGTGAAAAACTTTTGGCCTCTATAGGCAGTAAGGAAACGGAGGAGAAAACCTGGGAACATGTCTTCAAACATGGGTCCCAATAGGAGTCAGCTTGGAAGGACCATTTGAAGAAAAATGCCGCCTGCGGTCGAAAACCAGACGCTGCTGCGTGATAACAATATATTAAGGGAGTCGGAACATATTCAAAACAGCAAAACAAAACGTGTTCAAGACAGGAAGCAATGCAAAGATTTATTGTACATGAGATGATCTCAGCGGGGAATAATGCTCCAGCCTTGCCTCTGACTCCAGTGGGTTTTGCCCCTCGCCACCATTCGTAAACAAACTGGAAACAAAAGTATGTCCTTCAGTTTACGGCGTATCTGGGAATATTGGGCCCGATTCTTCTAGACCCCCAGCACTATTTCATAAGATGTAGGATAGCGTCATGATCTTGATAATGTAGAAACTTAGTTATAAAGGTACTAGGATGAGCCCTTTGAAATGAGAGAAGGACTCATCACAGACTCCTGGTACAAAGAAGGCAGAGCAGAGAAAGCATGAGTGGCAGGGGGAAGTGCTGATCCCCATAGCAGGATGCACAGGAAGGGAGAGTAGTGGAAGTTCAGCAGGCTGTGTCAGGGACTGCCCGAAATTCTGTATTGATGCGAGATACTGTATTGACAGACACCGGAGCCCATCGAGTAGACAACAGGAGCCTAACACTACTGCCACTACTACTACAGCGTGACAAGGAGTGGGGTGAGACCAACCAATATCATTAATACCTGCTTTAAAGGAACTGTATAAGCTGTGACTTCTCCCTCATCGAAATTTATAAGAACTCCTCTGTATTGAACCGATGAGAAATATTGCGATTATATATACTGAATGCTTGAGACATTACAAAATGCTGTGGTTTATTCATCAAGGAATACTATAAAGCTATAGGAACAATATCACATTCTCTACTTCTCAACTGATTTTTACATTTTAACGTGTATTTTTCTTAATTGTTTATGCTTATTGTTTTACATAGATTTTTTTTGTAGTAGAATTATTGTAGAACCAACCATTTGTATCTGTGTATTTGTATTGTGGTTTATGTGTCAAACCATCAGTTTATACACATTTTTATTTCACTAAAACGGCTATTAAAAGCTGTATAAATTTTTCATTTTAGATTTTTTTGGGGGGGTGTATTGCAAAAAAAAAAAAACAGGCTTATTTTTGGGGTAGGTCTTATTTTAATTAACATTGACAGAAATTTATTTAAACAGTCCTGCTTTTATCCCCATCATCCCCCCCAGTCCTGGGGAATTCACGAGGGCTTATTTTTGGGTAGGTCTTATTTTCTGGGTAGGTCTTATTTTCTGGGTTGGTCGTATTATCGGGAAACACAGTAGTTAAAAGATGTATTCCCCTACAAACACAATGCAGCATATCATTGACAATATTAGTTATTAGGCATGCACACGTTACCTGGATAGCATCTTTTACTTTAGGTCTATTGTTCAAAACATATCCTCTACACTTTACGACTCCATGAATGGTTACAGAGGATTTCAGGGGCTGTACAACAGCTGTGGAACGATTTAATGCAGTCTAAAATTTAACAGTAAAAATACAAAGCAGTTGAGAAGCATTTTACACAATTGCACCAAAACAAAGTCTTTGTCAATTACCTTTTTACTGCACAGAAATAAAATATTATATGTCTGCTTACATAACATGTATCACAAATTATTTTAACATCTGTCACATATGAGGACATTGCACAGCATATGAAATATAATTTAGCAATCAACAATGTTGTAATTTTAAACTTCCAATACTATGGTTTTCTATGGTTATTGTATGAGATCAATGTAAGAAATGTAGTTTACACAAAATGATACGAAATAATAACATGTACAGTAGAGTAACAAAATACTGCTACTACTATTATTATATTATACAGGAAATTCATCCCAATGGACTGGACATTGTTGAGGAATTTCTTTTATTTTTCTACAGTAATTTGTCATTTCTGAGTGAGGTTAATTTTCAATCTCTTGCAGTTAGGACATGTATAACGCTAAGCTGTGCTAAATGTTATTTGATTACTTGCTACACCTGGAAATATGCAAACTACCCTGAATAATTAGAGTCCACTTTTTGGGTTGCTCTGATTCTACTCACTATGTAGTGTTTTACTATGTAAATAAAGAGAAATATCATAAAATGTTTCCACAGCAAGGTCTGCTCATAGAGGGTACTTACTGTTGAAACAAGAACATTTGCAGATACTTGAGAACCTCCTGAATGTCTGGATCTTTTCTGTGGAAAAATGTTTCTCACATTAACAAAAACATGTAAAAAAAATACAGCCAAAAATGAAACAACAGCATGACGTTTATAGTTATAGCTTTAATTCTCGTACCAATGAAATCCCAGAGTTCTCTTTGCGGAACTCTTCCCTTGTTCTCTAAGATTAGGAAGAACAAGGAATAGAACATAAATCTTCCCTGCTTGTCTGCTTAAAGAACTTTGCTGCTGAAGTTTTGCTTCTGGTGCTTGTGTTTTACAAACATGTGTTGAGCACTGCGCTACTGCAGGGTAGTTAGTACCATATCAGCTGAATTATTTTTGTTTTAGCACCTGACCCATCTTCAGACACCTAGGGCTAAAGCATAAGCCGACCCGAAACTGGGATAGCTTATTGACATCATGCAGTACTATAACTTGAGTATAAGCCGAGAGGGGCACTTTCAGCACAACAAAAAGTGTTGAAAAACTAGGCTTATACTCGAGTATATACAGTACATACTAGAGAATGCCAGGTATAATCGGCTAGATCCAAGGTTCTCAAACTGTGGTTCTGTGTGCCACATCTGCAAGGGAGGAAAGGAAAAGAGCTAAGAGTATTACTCCACCCCTAGCGTAAGGTTGGGAGCGAAGTGTTCCCCAGATGTCCCTGAGAGAAACTGATTTAACGGTGAGTGCATAAATCCTGTTTTCTCTTGGATCGCATCTGGGGGACACTGCGATCCTGGGTGACATACCAGAGACCTCACTAAGAGAGGGCATGGTCAGCGCTCAGCCTTACACCTTTCTCCCAAAGGAAGAATCCCTGGAGGTAAAAACTGAGAATTTATAAAATTTGCAAAAGGTATGGACGGAGGACCATGTAGCTGCCCGACACAGTTACTGCACGCAAGTCCACCTACACACAGACCAGGACGCGCTAACTGATCGAGTGGAGTGGGACGAAATCCCCTGAAGAGCCCAGCGACCCTTCTCCGGATAAGTCTGCAGAATGGCAAGTCGAAGTCACCTAGCCAAAGTTTGCTTAGTAGCGGGCCATCCCCGTCGACAAGCATCACATAAAACTAGCAGGGAATCAGATTTTCTGACCGGAGCCGACATCTCTAGATAAATCCGAAGAGCCCTGCCCACATAAAGAGAATGTGGGATATCTGAGGAACTAGAATCTGGCTGAATATGTAAAACTCCCTGAAACAAAATCTCAGGTAACTGAGCTAATCACCTCTGGAAACAGACAGAAAGAGTGACACCTGAACCTTGAGAGAGCCTAAGCGAAGCCCTGAATACAAACCCACTTGAAGGAAATCCAAGAGCNGGGACAGGCAGAAGGACCTGGTAGAGAACTTTTTTCCCTCACAGAATACAATGTAAGCATGCCAGACCTGTTGGTATACTCTAGCAGAAACCTGTTTACGCCCCCTTAGCATGGTGGAGATAACCACGCCATCGCCATCAAAGACAGCTGATAAAGGTTCCGGAAGTGAAAGGTCCATCCCAGACCCACTGCTAGGCTTAAGATGTCTATGAACCAGGACCTGCCTGATCAGTTTGAAGCCACGAGTATAAGAGGAACCTGTTCTGATTTTGCCTTTTTTTAGAAGACGAGGAATCATGGCAATCGGCGGGAATGCATATGCCAGACTGCTGATCCACCTGACCGACATGGCGTCCACATAGGTAGCCTGAGGATCCCTGGCCCGTGAGCAGAACCTGCAAACCTTGTGGTTGAAACAAGAGGCCATCAAGTCGAGATCTGGAAGACCCCATCTCATGGTCAACTGATAGAAGACTTCTGGGTGAAGTGACCACTCTCCTGAGACCCCTGGGATGTGGATTGTTGTGATGGCTGGAACAAACTGGTCCACCCATCTGAAGAGCCGGACTGCTTCCCGCAATGCCTGCGCACTCAGTGTTCCTCCCTGATGGCTGGTGTAAGCCATCGCTGTGTCCAATTGGATACTCAACGAATGACCTGCTAGATAGGTCTGAGCAGACACTAACGCCCGGAAAACTGCCCGAAAACTCGTCACGTATTGCAAAGGGATGACCCACTGAGAGGTGGTCCCTGTAAAGCCACCAAAGAAGAGACTGTCTGGTTTTTGGTGAAAGACGAATACTTAGCGTCCTTAGTCTGACGAAATCCCCATTCCACTGACGTAAAACGTTCCATTGGAACACCCGGGAATAGAACCTTTGCAAAAGAAATTGCCTCGAAGGTGGCTACCATCTTCCCTAACAGGCGCATACACAGATGGACCTAGGGAAGTTCCTTGGAAAGAACGCATCAGATTAATTGTTGTAGAGAAGAAATATTTCCTGGGAGGAAGAAAGACCTTCTGAAGATGGGTGTTGAACTCCAGCCCCAGGAAAAGCCTCTGTTGTCAGGGATTCAACTGTGACTTCCTATTGCTGAGAAGCCAGCCTTGAGCCTCTAAAAAAAAGACATTGTGACCTGTAAAAATAGTACCACTGTTGATGCGCCTTCACTAGCAAGTCGTCCAGATAGGGAATAATGTTGATCCCCTGTAGACGCAAACTGCTCATCATTACTCCCATAACTTTGGTAAAAATCCAGGGAGCTGTGGCCAAGCCAAATGGAAGCACCTGAAACTTTGAAGGTCCCTGATCGCAAACCGCAGTAGCAAGTGAAAGGGGGGAGAGATCGGGATATGGAGATATGCGTTCTGGATGTCTATTGACGCCAAAAACTCCCCTTCTTCCATGCTGGCAATGACCGAGCGAAGAGACTCCATCCAGAACCTCAGCACCTGAAGTCTGGAATTCAGATCCATGGGGTTTAGAATAGGACGGAAAGAGCCCTTCGACATTCTGACCAGAAAAAGGTTGGAATAGAAGCCCTTCGACCTTTGAGCTAAAGGAACCGGAACAATGACGTCCTGTGCCAAGAGTGATTCCAGGGCTTGTTCCAAGGAATCAGGAGCTATGCTTGTCAGCCACCTTAGGGGTCTGACACTTGGGGCTCCATGACTGACGAGACCTTTGGAATGGACCCTTGGCTGAAGAGGCTGGGACCAGGCAGGATGTAAACAAGGTCTAAAGGAAGCAAATCTAGGACCGGTGAAATTACGCCTCCTAGATCTCTGATGGTTAACAGGGAGTGAAGTACTCAATTTTGCAACAACTCCCACTTCCACCACCAATTGAGCTTGCCTAAGTCCTAAGCCAAAACTATGATACAGGAAAGAAAATAGGGGCTCAATGTAGCTGCTACCCAAAAGTCAACCCAGGGCTAAGTCCTAAGCCGCCTAAGTCCTTTTATATCTGCTACATCTCGACCTGATTACTCAAAAAAAAAATAATCTTTTTTCAAAGAAAGCTGTGGCCACACCAATTTAAAATTTTATAGATTATATGTGTGTATTTTGTTTAGATTTCTACTTATTTATCGAATTAATTCGATTGTGAAACACTTTTAAATAAATACTAATATTGTTAAATTATATTCAGAGAGCTCCTCCCTTTTTATAGTCCTTTCTTGTTTTTTTGGGGGGGATTATGGTCACCCCCTTTTGAGTGAGCAGCTGGTATTTAGACTTATTTTAGCAGCTTTTCAGCCTNGAGAGTGGTTTCAAGCGCTCAAACCTTGTTTTCTATTTTTCTTTTTATGGAATAACCCACCTCTTCATTTGCTATTTTTCTTTTATCAAGCAATCACTTTTGCTTCAACACATGTACACACGGTATGAACTAAAAAAAATTGCTGTTAAATAATAAATAAATAAAGTCTAACAATTACAATTAGGGTGTGCTACTGTCTGTGTTACTATAGATTCTTACCTGGTCATCAAACAGATCAGCGTCTTTGTCTTTTGGTTGTCCATTAAATAGAATTATAGCATGCTCCATTTCCTTTGCCCACTGTGCTAGCCCAGTCTACAAAACAAAATTATATCCTTATGCGCAGGATTACCTAAGTACTCAGCTGACACTCTGCACCATATTACCATGTATGCAGTGATCAGTGCACTATGATCTTTTATTGCATAGTTTTATCATCAAAAATTGTTATTAAAATCTTTCAAAAGGAGAGGGTCAGAAATAAAAGATGGAGAGGGAAAGGGGTATACCTTAATTATAGCACAATAGAAAGCCATAATATACTGGGAAATATGTAGAAAACCAAAAGGTGTTCAACAGCTCCAAATACATACATTCCGGATGGTTTTTGCATAGTTTTAGTACTGGACTCACATTTATCTTTAAAACTAGAAGGCAGTTAGTCAGTATGAAGTATGTATATTGTTTTATGGCTTTCTCCAGATTATGGGGTATATTTACTAAGCAGGGAGATTGCACTGAAATTCGAATTTGGGGAAGTTGCCCATGGCAACCAATCAGATTTGAGTTCACATTCTCCAGAGTGTAAAATGAAACTGAGAGCTCAAATCTGATTGGTTGCCATGGGCAACTTCCCCAAATTCGAATTTCAGTGCAATCTCCCTGCTTAGTAAATATACCCCTATATCATGTAATGTCATTAGCCTACATTTGTGCTTGTAAAATACCTTTTTTATGCCCTCTTTTAGAGCTTTAGACTATATTGTATTACATTAGTGTCTTTTATTTTAACAATATTGAATAGGATAAAATGAAATTATAAATAAAGTCAATATAGTTTAAAAATGATCTTAAGAACTTACCCTTACACTTTTTTGCTGCTCCTGATAAGAAATGTTTGAAGATAATGGAATAGTTAAGTCTACACTGAGATTACATTCTATGGTAAGCCAAGATGGAGATGTGTTTTGGTATTTCCAATCAGCTGGTTTAGCTGTACTCTTGAGGAAGAGACCAAAAAGAATAAATGCATATCATTAGATGAATAAGTATAGCAAGTAAATTATACAGTAGTATAGTAGATACCGTAGTGTATTGTATTATAGGTAAAAATGTTAACTTGTCTTGCAAATGTTTTAATATGCATCTATGGACCAAAAGTTACAAGCAACAAAACATATACAAAACATACACAGAATAATATTCTCAGTAACTATAATTTATTACATCTGACTGATTTCTTTACATGTGAAATAATTTACATACACCCTAAGCTTATAAGACAATATAGTGTTTTGTCATTTAATAAAGTATATGGAATGTTTATGCAATTGTTAAATAAAAGCTGGTAAAGATGCCTATGTGCAGAATGGCATCTACAAAATGCTAAAAAATTCATCTTAAAAAAAACAAAAAAAAAAACAAAAACATATTTTAGTAATTTGAATGTCTCAATAAAAGATGAAACAATGTATATATAATTATATAATACTGCATTCAAATTACCTGGACCCTTTTTGAAGTCGGGTATTTGCCGGGAAAACAATGTCTGTGGAGCCTGTCAGGGGCGTAGCTAAAGGTTAATGGGCCCAGGTGCAAAAGGTCAGATAAGCCCCCCCGGAAAAAAACCCAATTTTTTTTTGCTGATATACATTATTTATAAATCAGAGTTATCAGGTAGAAACAAGAATCATGGGTGGGGTGTTGGGCAGAGGGTGTGATTTTTATGGGCAGGGTTTGACATCATCAAGCTCCGCCCATTATAGTACAGATTGGGGCTAAGGCCTACTTTCCCGGGATTTTGGGAGAATTACCCAAAATTC
>JABWIB010000243.1:66968-93833 GCA_016617825.1 Platyplectrum ornatum | reverse complement strand
CTTCTCTTTTCCTCTCCGGGTCTCTGGTAATCCAAACTGAGGCAGGAGGAGGGTTGGTGGGGGGAGGAGCTTCACCCAGAAGGTTTTTTAGTTAACTCTCTAGTGCCCAGCTCCACAGCCACAGCACCAACCCCATAGTCGCAGTGTCCCCCAGATGTCCCTGAGAGAAACGGATTTAACGGTGAGTACATAAATCCTGTTATATGTATGGGAAGAAGAACGTGCTTATGTATAAGCTGACTGTACTTGTGGAGACTGATGTTGCTACACATGTGACAGCAGCTATACACAGGATTTACAGGGGAAGACATTGCACTGAAGTCCAGTCACTACACTGCACTGAAGTCTTTACTCCTCCTCCCAAGGGTGGGGGGAATGAGGGACTTCAGTGTTCAGAAAGGGGAGAGATGTCCGTGTCTGAGTGACCAAAAACTGTAAGTGACAGTAACTCATTGCAGGACTTGGGGGGACATATAAGCAGGACTTGAAATAAGCCCTACCCTGAAAATAAGCCCTATAGTGTTTTTGGACCGAAAAAATAATAAGACAGTGTCTTATTATCGGGGAAACACGGTAGTAATGATTCAATTAATAGTTTTGCTTGTTTTCTTTTCCTCCCTCCCATATGTTATGGGACTTTAGCCAATAAATCTATCCAGAATCAGTTGTCTGATGTGGAAGCTGCAAAATGTGAATGTGAGAAAGAACTTGGTGAAAGAATTGAAAAGCTAGAGAGAGAATTGGAAAATGCAAACGACCTGCTCTCATCCTCCAAACGGAAAGGTAAAACAGAGTTTTTCTGTCTCTTAAAAATGCAGATGTATGTATAATATAGAAATGAGTTGGTTGGAAATAACGCTGTTCAGCATGCTAGCCAGTTTTAGAGCTCCTTTGTGGTGTTGTCGATTATTAAATGTGTGCCTGAGACCTTTAAGCAAATATATATGATACTAAATGGGGAAGAGATTTTCCTCACTCAATAACGACTGCCATGTTTTTCTAATATCTGTTAAGTAAATGGGAGAAGTGTTAAATTGTACAATTAGAGAATTCACTTCACATGAGCATTCAATGTTTTTATTAAGGTGTTCTCTTGAGCGAAGAAGAATTGACAGCAATGTCGCCCACTGCAGCTGCTGTGTCCAAAGTTCTAAAACCAGGAATGAAATTAACAGAGGTAAAGTGTTTTGTAGGTCTGTTGCATGTTTTTATTGTGCACTTTGGTTTGCAGGTTTGGTGGCTGATACAGAGATGCACTTACCCCTTCTGTTTGCTTTTGCGCAAAGATTTCACAGTTAAATCTGTAAAGACTCTTTTCACTGTTCAGTTTAGCCTCCCCAGAAGTTGAATGTTTGGTTTTGCCCAGGTCTATACTTGCACCTTTTTTGCCTTTGCTCCCAAACTCTGAATTGGCTCCCTGGTTTCTAAGTGTGGGTGTATACAGGCGTATGCCATACTGTCTCTTCTCCCACTGGTAAAATAACTATAAATCCTTAATAAGCATATATTTCCTTATAGGGAACATTGAACTCCAGATACACTTCAAAAACTGCTCCTCCCCTGAACACTCACTACTTTCCAGCCGCTTAGACGGTACTTATGATAAGCAACAGTCATTTAGCTCAGGTAGTTGGTATCCCCGCTGCACCAGTTATATCGCGGCTTACTGGTTTAGCCCGTGCGCGCTGGCTCAGCACATGTCACCGTCCGCGGCTGGTGTCCACATCGTATGTCCGGAGCTTTGTTCATTAACTACATACAGCGTCCCAGCCGCATCTAGTGGGTGTCCCCACACTGCGGGAATCTCTGTATGTATACTTGCTATACAAAGCATTTTTATTTGCTTCTGTTATGCCGCGTTCAAAAAGCCGCAGGCAGAGCTGTAGTTGGAAGCCGCCGAGATCGGCGGCTTCCACCTAAAAATCCTCCAGGAAACGCCGACTTCACAGTGAAGCCGGCGTCCTGCGAGAAGGGGAGGGAACCTAAAAAGACTGTGATCGTAATGATCACGTCTTTTTAGGCCAATTGCCTCCCCTCATACACGTTGGAGCCGGCCTGCCGATCTCAAATGGCATCGTTCAGATTGCCTAGAAACGGCGCCTTTTCCACTAGAGGCGTCGTTTTCGCAGAAAACGACGCCGTTCTAAGGCAATCTGAACGGGGTATTGTTAAGTGGTCTTTTGGTTACCTGTTAGTATTCTTTTAATATTTCATCAGACTGCCCTGGATAATGGGCTTAAACAAAACTAAATTAACAAAACACAATACCTTTGTCAACCTAACATTGTATTTTGTTTACTTTTAGCTTTATAATGCTTATATGGAAACACAAGATCAACTGCTAATAGAAAAGCAGGAAAATAAAAGGATTACAAAGTATTTGGATGATATCGTGAAGGAGGTAGAGGCAAAAGCACCTATTCTGAAACGTCAGCGGGAAGAATATGAGCGCATGCAGAAAACCGTTGCAAGCTTGTCTTCTAAACTTGAGCAGGCAATGAGGGTATTGTACTAGCTTTGGTTTTTGTGTTCTTTCAATAATTGTTGTTTTGAGGCGTTCCATTTATTTATTTTTTAATAAACATTTTAAGGAAATTCAACGTATGCAAACTGAAACCGATAGAGCAAATAAAAGTTCATCTGTTCTTGAAAAGGAAAACCAAAGATTGGAGTTACAAGTAAAAGATCTTTCCCGTCAGGTTGGTATTTTCCTTTGCTTTCGTATTCAATGTATGTTACGCATATATTTTGTTTTTGGGTTTTTTTTTTTATGTTCAAGATGTATTTAGATTTATAATACTACTTCATGTGATCCTAGATAAGAGTACTATTAATGGAGCTGGAGGAGGCAAGAGGGAACCATGTTCAAAGAGATGATGATGTGAGCTCTGCTAATATCAGCAGTTCTTCTGAAGTTATAACACAGCACTTAGTTACGTACAGAAACATTGAAGAACTTCAGCAACAGAATCAGAAACTCCTTGTGGCCTTAAGAGAGCTTGGTGAAGCCAAAGAGAGAGAGGAACAAGAAACGACTGCTACAGAGTAAGTCTGGGACCCTATGCAAACTTAGTTACTTTTGCTTTCTTTACTTCGTTCTAGTTGATTTTGGTGCTGTGTGAGGGCACAGATAACAAAGATGGGGAACGGGGACTGGGGGATTTTGTACTGCAATACATTTCAATCAGAAGTGCTGCAGTGTTCTGTCATTGGCAGATATGTTTTGACACCATATGAGTACGGGTGACTAATGCTATTTGCCATGCCTTTAGCTGTCTTGAAATGGAAGCTGCTTTACTGTGCCCCCACCACCCCCAGGCAATGATCTGTTCTGAGACAGCAGAGTACACGGATGGGTCAGGTTTATGAAATATCTACTACAATTCATCCTATTCATACTATTCATCCTATGGTATTAGTACCATCATTTATGTATCTGTATCTTGATACCAAAGGGAGTAACTTTTGATCTTAAGTTGAAAAGTTTTTTTTTTTTTGGTGTGTGCTGAAAGTGCCCACTTCGGCTTATACTGAGTCATTGGTCTGTGTTACAGTTATCAGTTCACATAGCCGAATCTGGCTTGCAGCCTTCTTTTGTCTCCTGTTGTGTGGCAGCTTTTTTTTTTTTTCTCTCTGCCCACAGATACCAGAGCTGAACACCTTCTCAGAGCTAAGGTAAAAGAGGGGGAGAGGGTGCAGCATGCCACTCACCCACCACACCAGTGGCGTAACTATGGAGGGTGCAATTGCTATGGGGCCCGACTACTAGGGGGAGTCCCATAGCACCCCACCGCCACTCTGTCACTGCTGTCCTGTACCTGGCTCTGCAGCTCTTCTATGATGCTTGAAGTGTGTATGTATTGTGTATGTAGTGTGTTTATATTTATATCAATTACGGAGGAGACCTGAGTTGGGGGGGCCCCATTACAAATGTTGCTATGGGGTCCTCAAAGTCTAGTTACGCCTCTGCACCACACTGAGCCATCAGAGCGGACACAGGAGCCTTTATACCTTATATTAACCCTGCACAGGTGGGAAACAGGGAGACAATAGGCATATAGGGGAAAATCGATAGGAGCTCTGACATACGACCTGATGTTGACTTACTCTCACGACAAAAGCTGGCCATACACTAGAAGATTATTTTTTTATTTTTTTTTTTTTAAATTAGGTGCCTCTGCTTATATTCGGGTCGACTTATACTTGAGTATATACAGGAAATATCCAGGCTGCATAAACGGACAGGTGTAAGGCCTATATGTACATAGAGGAAAGAAATAATTGGTGGCAAAGGCTGCCACTCCATATCCAAGCTTTTCCTTTGGACAGAGTACATTTGTTTAATAAGAGGAGGTGGTTACAAGTTACTGAGGAAACTCAAATCAAAATGGATCTTCATGATGGTGTCTAACACCTGGGGTTAAATCACAATAAAATTTATGTTGCTTGTCTGTTTTTAATGTATACCTAGTGATATATTTCATTTTTACAGTTTGGACTTGGTTTGGATGATCCATGCACTGCTATCACTGCATGAGAGAGGAGTGACAGGAGAGCGCTTTTTCCCTGTCTATTACGGGACTGAATGCTCGCGTCTTTTTATACATGGCTCAATGACCTGCGAGCTAAAAAGTGCAAGTTTTTTTCTGTTACGCTGTTTGCATAAGAGGGAAAATAACGTGCTATACGGGATTGAATCGGCCTCATTGATACAAGATACTTGTAAAAGCAGGAGATTCATGGCGGCTTATCTATCTTGCTGTTTTGAAACTCCCTTCCCTGTGACCCATTTGAGTTGTCTCTAGCTCAAAAACCTCAAAATAAACAGTATCTTCACGGGCCTCTGGTGCCATAGTTCTTATTGAATAATGGATGAAAAGTACAATACTCAGCTATTTCAGTCACTCAGTTGTCACTCGAATTGTCTCCTGTTTCAGTTTCTGGAGACACAGGATGCTTTTTGGTATAAGATAATAAGATTTTTTCTCTGTCATCCAATTGGGGGACACTGCAGATACCATGGGATTTAGTAGGTGGACTCTGGAGTCAGGGCACTTTAAGAACAAAAGTTTTTCTGGTCTGCTCCTCCCCTCCAGGAAACAGACCAGTTTTTTCAAGTGCCCTTAGGAGTCGGGCATATGTTGTGGGGCTCCTGTTTTATTTGTGTTGTGTTGTCTGTTGCGGTCACTGCTATCAGCACTGCTCAGGGACGCCTCCCCAGGGGTGGATAGCCTCCGGCCTTCCTCCACCCTGGGTCCCTGAGCCGGGGATGAGGACCCAGTCATGGCCGACCTCCCCCAGATGCTGTGCTGCCAGTTCACATAGGAGGAGTAAGGAGTGTTGGCAGTGACCGCCATTAGCGCCGCTCAGGGACGCCTCCCCAGGGGTGGATAGGTCTCCTTCCTTCCTCCACCCTGGGTCCCTGAGCCGGGGATGAGGACCCAGTCATGGCCGACCTCCCCCAGGCGCCGTGCTGCAGGGTGTCAGAAGATCACAGCAGCTGCAGGAGGAGTGTGTAGCAGCGCTGTGATGGCAGCACAGACCCAGCGCGGGCTGAGGTCCTGGTCCTCCTCCTCCCGCTGAGAAGGTCTGTCTGGACAGAGAACACTCAGCAGGGGACCCAGCCACAGGTGAAACTGGCCTGCAGCAACAAGTATCAGCTAGGCGATATGCGACCACAGGAGTGCTCATCACATAATCGCACCCGGTATCATTAAGGTATCTGGTCAGCATTAGTTTGGAGTCTTGGAGCTGTGTTGATACCTTATTGGGGCTATCTTCCAGCTGGTGTTTCACATTTTCAAACTGCTGTTTCTGTTTTTCCTTTTGCCATCCTACGGTGTCCCTAGTTCTGGGCAGAGAAACATGTTTGTTCAGTTTAATTTTCCCCCTAGAAAAAAATGTTAGATTATATTGTAACTTTTAATTTGTTTTTTTTTTTTTTACTAGAATTTCAGAGTTAAAGAAAGAGTTAGAAAATGCCCAGTCTGAATTGGAACATCTTCGTGAAAATCGGCAACATCAAATGCACATGGTGGAGTCTATTGTACGTCAGCGGGACATGTTTCGTATACTTCTGGCTCAAACCACTGGTGTCACATTACCTGCAACAGGTATGTGTTGACATAATGATAGGAATTGTTCTGGGGGTTTTCCGCTTAAAGGTTATTAGTTTTTGTGTATTAAAATGTGCATTTTGTACAAGTGGGTTATTATGCAGTTACTGTCCTCTCAGTAACTGCCTAATAGCCAATGCACACAGAATTCAAAATCTTCAGAATTTAAGGCAGTACAAATGTGAAAATACAAATGTGAAAATACAATCTGCAAGTTCTGATATCACTTTGTGTAACAGCAGGTTCATGTTACTTTAGAAGTGGAACTTCTGTATATTACATTCCTAAGTAATGGGCATTCACTTACTATGCTGGTAGATAAAATTTAAATACAATTATTGTATGCATTCATACGTTATAATTTCTTATCTTTTTAGAGGAAGTTTCTATGACCTCTACTCCAAGAAAATCGCCTGGATCTACTCAGCTCATCTCCACGCCTGCTGCTGTAGTTGCAGCATCGGAGTCCACAGAGGCTGCTGAAGCTAAAGCTGCTCTTAAACAAGTGAGTGTTTCATATAGAAACTACTTCTTGCGGTCGGAGCACTCCCCATCTAAAGCTATAACATTTAGATGACTGTTTTAAAACATTTTTTCCATGGGTAAACTTCTCTGGTGTCGCTTGCTGCTGAGGTAAAACTGTCTGGATACAAATAGTATGCAAACTCCTTCCATTACAGTCTAAATACAGTCTGCCTGGAACCTAAATCCATGTTTCCATTCAGCGTTGTATAATTGTCTGTGTATGTGCAATTTTTATGTTTTTACCTTTTGATTATGTACACCTTTTTAAATAAAATGTTTCTTTTACAGCTCCGGGAGGTATTTGAAAATTACAGAAAAGAAAAATCAGAAAATGACAGAATTCTTAACGAACAGAATGAGAAACTTCAAGAACAAATTACAGACATACGGTCCCAAAATGCGAAAATATCGACACAGCTTGAGTTTGCATCAAAACGGTAACGGTTTATTGATTGCTGTTTCAGACAACTTTTTGTTCACCTTAACAGCTCACCTTTTGATGTCTGTAAATTTGTGTTTTTTTTTTTTGTTCTCTAATTTTATTTAATACTTATTGGCATCATTTTTGTCAAGTAAAAGAAAATTATGCCAATAAGTACCAAGTGAAATTAAAGAACAAGAAAAACGGGATTTATTACTCATCATTAAATCTGTTTCTCTGAAGGTCATCTGGGGGACACTGCAGCTTGGGTTGGTGCTGTGGTATTGGAGCTGGGCACTAGAGGGTTAATCAAAATCCTCTCAGGAGATGCTTTTGTCTGAATTATGATCAATTCTTTTTAATTCTATTATAGATATGAGATGTTGCAGGATAATGTTGAAAGCTACCGCAGAGAAATAACTTCTTTGCAGGAAAAATCCCAGAGGCTCTCTGCCACTACACAGAAACAAGAGCAGATCATAAACACTATGACACAAGACTTGAGGGCAGCAAATGAAAAATTAGCAGTTGCTGAAGTGAGTACATGCTGCTAAAAATTGAATATATATTTTATACAACTTTTTATGACCTACATTGCTGCAGAATAGAGGTTGTATTAAAACAGATTGGTACTGTAGTAGCCTTGCTAAATACATATGGTAACCTTTCTGGATATAGTCACCCTTTTAATGTCTGTAATAGCCTTGTGCACAAGATAATGTTGCTGCATCATTGACTATTACTACTTTTCATTTAAGGTAAGGACGGAGAACTTAAAGCGAGAAAAGGAACTTTTGAAGTTGACCGAAACCCGACTTAATCAAGAAAGAGAGTCTTTACTTGCTGAGCAACGTGGTCAAAACTTATTGCTCACTAATTTACAAACTATCCAGGTCAGGATATTAATTCTGTCTTCATCTTTACATAGATGAAAAAAATCTTAATATATAAGGTTTAATATTAAATGAATCCACATGAACCAATGATTTTGCAACCTGTTTAAATGCAGTCTCCTTTTCAATTAGGTTACCTTGGAGAGATCTGACACAGAAATAAGGCAACGTTACAACAACCAGGTTGAAAGGCTGGAGCAAGAGTTGACCCACGTTAAGAAGAAATTAGAGCATGAAATTGAACAGAAACACTTATTGAGCAAAAACCAAGATGTAAGTATTGCTGCAATCCTGCTCGGCTACCTATTTGTGTCTTGTTTTTATTATTAATACTGAATGTTTACATTATAACACTAATACATTTGCTAAACCATCAAGAACATGAATAAAAACCATGTTCTACAAGCAATCTATGAAGTGTAAAATACTTGTATTTTCAGGTTCAGATTTTGGACCTCAAAAGACAGTATGAATCAGAAGTAAATCTTCACAATAATACCAAGGAACTTCTGAAAAACTCAAACAAAGAAATCTCCACATTAAGACAACAGCTTGGCAGCTTTGAAGCACAATTAAAATCCCGGTCCAGCCACGCATCTTCCAGCAAAGGTCATTTATTTATTTTTTTTTCTTTATTTTATATTTTGCTTTTCTTTTCTGCTGTTTAATTTTTAATGTGTTCACATTGCTTTCATTTAGAGTAAAAAAAAAATACATATCAGAATCATGTGTGCCTGTTAAATATTTCACATGAAGCACTTTGGTCTTCTAGATGACAAAGTTGAAGATATTGAAGAATTACAGAATAAATTGAGACAGTCTGAAGAGCAAATGAATGACCTCAAAGAAAGGTTAAAAACCGCCACCAGCAATGTGGACCAATATAGAGAGGTTGTGCTGGGTCTTGAAGAATCTCTGAACAAGGAAAAACAGGTATGCTAGTTTTAAACCTATTTGTTTAAACACACTGTAAACAGTATCGCTGGAGTTGTAGAATCATTCAGTGCTACTAGTTACTTGGGTCAGTGAAAATAGAGAATGATAAATAGATTTGATCATGCTGACATTAGATCTCTGAACCACAGCACATTTGGTGAACTGAAAGTAAATCCCCCACTATAACCATGTCCGACTGTAGTACCCAGCCATAAAATAACAATGGATTGTACTGCGTTCCCCCGATAACACCTACCCCGAAAATAAGCCTTACCCTAATTTTTGAAAAACAGTCCAAAATAAGCCCTAGTGAATTCCCCAGGACTTGAGGCCATTATTGGTATAAAATCAGCACTGGGGGGCCATGATTGGGTTAAAAGGACTGTTTCTATAAATCTTTGTCTATGTTAATTAAAATAAGACCTACCCCAAAAATAAGCCCTATGATGATTTTTTGAACCAAATCATCGGTGTCTTTATCGGGTAAAAACTGTAAGTTTGGACTGGCTGGCTTTAAGAATTTGTTGTGCTGTACATTTGTTTACTAAACCCGACCCACGTACGGCTATGACTCGGTCCTCCTGTTGGTAGTGTCAATCGTGAGTTTGTTTTGAGTTTATTTACTTTCCAATTCGGTGTGTTTAATTTATGCCAGACGTGTAGCATGAAAACTTTTCTCTTAATGACATTGATTTTACCTTGGCACACGCCAGTGTCATGTCATTGGCATCTGCCATAGTGACACATACAGTGCTGTACCACAGTGGCACTTGAAATGCAAAAAAAAACTGCAATCCCAGACATAGGCCTTAATTTACTAAGCAGGGAGATTGAAAAGTGGGGAACTAATCTCATTGCTAAGTAGCTTTAGGCCATAGTGTTTTTTTGGGGGGGGGGGGGGTTTGCATCTTCAGTCCAGATGCAGCACATAGTAACTGCGCTGTGCCCTTTAACTACACACCTGGCTTTCTCTTTAAGGTTACTGAGGAAGCACAAAAAACCATAGAATTGCGCATGAAGGAGGCATCAGAATACCAGTCCCAACTGGAAAAGAAAATGCTGGAAGCAGAAAGAGAGAAGCAAGAGCTTAGGGATGAGAAACATAAAGCAATTGAAAATATGGAGCAACAGGTACTGTCTTACTTAATATGAATCCAAAGAATTTTGTGGCTACATGCTATCACCATGAAACAAATAAGTGAAATTTTATAAATCATTTATAACTTTATCTCATAAGTTCAATGTCAAAATGTTGTTTGTTATATAATTTAAAATAACTATGTGGATCGAATGCAGACTCCCGCAAATTCGGGGCTAATTTTCCTCTTTGTGAGGCGAGCACTCCCACCAAACAAAGGGAATCTGCAAAAGGACCCTACTTTAAGAGATCCACACTTTTTTTAAAGCAGGTTGCTACAGTAGTCTGGGTTTTATGTAGTTGTATTGCAAATGCTCACTCTATTCTGCGACCAGCTGTGGAAAACAACTAAGTTCTGGTGTCTTGATACTACAGAATAGAAGTATTTTAAACTGCTATAATGTTTTGTTGTTTAATACAGGCCTCCTGCCTTCCCCTATTTAGATCGGTAGTATTAAGATTGCCCTTGGTTTTCTGCTTAGTTATGGAAATTAATAAAGATTTTGTTTTCCTGCTTATATCTCAACACAGAATATAATGTGTGTATTTTCTTTGTAAAGTTTTATAATACTTGATTGTTTTCTCTGCCTGATACACATCTATATTGTATATTGACTGCCAAGTGAATACGTTGCATGCTTGTTCCTGGTATGTCTGAGAAGTAGATTCTAGTGCTCCACTTTTTATAGAGAAATAATATTTATAGTATTAAAATAAAGTTTTTAATATCTTGGCTCTGTTATATTGTACCAGCCAAGCTTTTGTTACATTAAAAATAAGAATGTTGGCCAGTGAGAAAGTTCTGTATCATAATAAATCAGTATTTTTATTTGTTGTTGAGCTTTCTCAGTTTTGTATAACGCATTAGGGTGCGTATTGATTAACACTACGTTTTTATTCTGCAGTTAACACAGCTCAGACAGAGTCTAACCAGTCTCCAAGCTGAAGTCCAAGCCTCCCTTCAGAGGGCCACTACTGCTGCCAACAATGAGCAGAAAGCTAGACAAGATTGCCAAGAACAGGTCATTATGGGAACTTTACAAATGTTACATATGAATGTCAGTTGGTTTAAGTGAGACTTAAATACTAAATACTATTATTATTTTATTATTAGGCAAAGATAGCCACTGAGGCACAAAACAAGTATGAGCGGGAGTTAATGCTTCATGCAGCAGATGTTGAAGCTCTTCAGGCTGCCAAGGAACAGTTGACAAATGCCACCACTACACGTCAGAAAACAGAAGAGGCAGCACAGAAAGCAGAGTCTCAACTACTGGAGTGCAAGGCTTCTTGGGAGGAGCGAGAGCGAATGCTAAAGGTAGCTAAAAAAAATAAATAAAATAAAATGCATATGATATTCAATTATCTATCTGAATAATAATGTCCTTGAATGGCTCACAAGATGTTCTTGTCCTTTTTAGGATATCATTTTACCATTTTGTAGTAGACCTCTTGGACCACACAGCTTCTTTTACATAAGTACCATTTTTTTAGGCTGTTCTTTTTATTTAGTTTTTTTGTGTTCTAAGCAAGATACACTGCTCCCCTTGGCTCAGGGAGGACCAGGTTATGGTCTGAGCTACCCCAGGTACCATGCTGCAGGGTCTCATAAGTTCGCAGCGGCAAGAGTATCAGCCGCTGCGATTGCAGCACAGACCCAGTGCCAACTGCGGTCTTGGTCCCCATTTCTAAGAAGGTCTGTGCTGAGAGCATGCTCACAAATGCAAACGTCTGATCTCCATTTATTTTTATATATATATATCTGTCTATTTCTATAAAAAAAAAAAAAAAAAAAAAGAAACATTAAATATTGAATTTCTATATTAAATCCACATCTTACCTTTACTAAATTTTTAATGCCTTGTGACTTCTGTTTATAAATAGGATGAGGTGTCCAAGACTCAGTCACGCTGTGAAGACTTGGAAAAGCAGAACCGCCTGTTACATGATCAGATAGAAGCTCTCAGTAAAAAGATGATGACCTCTGTTCAAGAGGGAGCGCTCAATATGTCGTTCAGTGAAGAAGGGAAGTCTCAAGAACAAGTCATGGAAATTCTCCGGTACAAACTATTACCTTGTTGCCCTTATGTATAAGTGATTGATTCTCTATTGACCTAAATATTAATTAAAGGCTGCCTTAAAAAGGCTCGGGTTGACTGGCCTGTCTGACTGTGCGTGATAATTGTATGTGGCATTGTAAGGTCAGACTGATTGGTTTGGGTAATCCTTCATTGCCTTACCTGAGTTAGAGAAGGCTGCCACTCGCTTCTGTCTGCTGTTTTGTAGGGCTTATACAGGTGACAGGAGTAAAAGGGACCAGGGCAAATGTGGAGATTGAGTCAAACAAAGTTACGAATATATAATTGGGTTTTTTTTTAACCATTAAATTTCTATTGAAATGAATAGATAAGGGGGTACAAAAGGAAAAAAGGGGGGGGAGGGGAGGCAAGAACAGAATTGAATAACACAATGAAATACGATAGCCCATCGCAGATGGGAGCTCAAAAGTATACAATAATGAAAAAACTGTCACACGGCATTGAAAACAGTAGGTAATACAAGGGGGGGAATATTTTCATATTTGCTTCTCTACTAAAATACTTTATTTTTGTCAGATTTGTGAGACGGGAGAAAGAAATTGCTGAAACTAGATTTGAAGTTGCACAAGTGGAGTGCTTGCGATACCGCCAGCGTATAGAACATATGGAGAGAGAAATAAATGAGCTACAAGATAGTTTGAATACAGAACGGGAAAAAGTTCAGGTTTGTTTTACAGAAGTTTTTCGTAATAAGTTTTGTCTGTTCATTACTTAAAGTAAAATCATTTCATGTAACGTTTAGGTAACTGCAAAGACAATGGCCCAACATGAAGAGCTGATGAAGAAGACTGAAACTATGAATGTCTTGATTGAAAGCAACAGAATGTTAAGGGAAGAAAAAGAGAAACTAGATCACGACCTTCAGCAACTTCAGGCTAAGGTGAAAAATTCCTGCATCACCCATGCTGCAGTATATTTCCTGCATCACCCACAGCAATAGGCATCTTACTGAGATTGCCATGCCTAAAGTTATATTAAAATCTCTTTGGCAGTGAAAGCAATGCTATAAAAGCCTCAACCTTTTGTCATTTGGAAATCGTTCCTATTTTCAGGAAATCAAAGCATAGTCATTAATTCTTTACTGCATTTACTTAGCAGTATTCATCAAGAGCAGCTTGGGTTATAATGTCACAGTGATGGTCAACAGTATGGCAGCCACTTCTTAAAAAAAGAGAGAAAATAAATAAATGGTTGCAGGCGTTTAAATGCTCTTGGAACTTTTAATTAGCCGCTCCTGTTAAATCCTGTTTTTGTTGACTTCTAAATGTGTAACAGGCATTCGATTTGTTTCCTATTAGCCAGTTTTAGGCTTTAGCTACAGAAATTTCTTTTAGATTTTCTTTGTCTGACAAACTAGAATTGAGCTAAAGTAGGTGTAATTCCAGATAAGGAAACTTGAAGCAAATATATTGCCGTTGCAAGAATCCAACACTGAACTAAGTGAGAAAAGTGGCATGTTGCAAGCGGAAAAGAAGTTGCTTGAAGAGGATGTAAGACGCTGGAGGGCCCGAACACAGGTAGTGTTCTTCTCTAGTCTTGTTTCATGTATCAAATGTAAATAAAATTAAACATGATCATAAGTAATAGCTTTTTAAGAGTTGTATATTTAAACTTATTCCTAAGTCAAGGGTGTTCATTGTTTTCTGTGCTCCATTTGTATACCGTTTATAGCCATTAAAATTGGATACAATACATTTGTTAATAACGTGTTGCAGAACAGTCGTATGTTCTGAGGCCATGATCACACTGTTGGCTTGAGGGTTATTTGCTTTTTGTTTTCTTTAAATTTTAAGCATCTACTGAATCAACAAAAGGACACTGATGTTGAAGAATACAAGAAATTGCTTTCTGAACGAGATGTTAATGTCAAGCGCATTCAACAACTCACTGAAGAGACTGGAAAACTAAAAACTGATATTGCAAGGTTAATTCAATTTTATGTAAATTTTTTTTAAGGTTTTTTTTTGTTTGAAAGGATCCTCCAAATAAAAGTTAAAAATATGTAAGTCAGTTTACAGCCCAATAGCAATAAAATATTTGTGCTCCCTAAAGTAATAAGTCATGGAGGTAACCTCTAGCCAGCTAATAGTTAAAATGTTTCTAAAATTTCAATTGTTATGATAGGCTTAATGCAGCCCAAAATACAAGTCAAAGTCAGTGTCAGAGTGCAAAAGAAGAAGCTGCAAAACTAAAGGCTGATAAAGAAAATCTACAGAAAGACCTTGATGCCAGACTTGCGGATATACAAGAGAAGAATAAAACTATCACCCAGGTGAAAAAAATTGGAAGGCGATATAAGACCCAGTATGAGGAACTAAAGATTCAGCATGACAAGGTGAGTTACAATCTTGAAGCAGGTTTGGGTTTATAGGGGAATGCTTACTCTAATCATTCTGTATGTATGTGAACATAAATATTCTTCCGTATTCAGCTTGTTGCTGAGACCTCCACAGCCCAAGCAGCACAGTCAGAAGAGAGAGCGTCTCAAAAAGAACTGCAGGATTTGAAAGATTCTCGAGCACAGGCTGATGCAAAGATTTCAATGCTTGAAAGCCAGCTGGAAACCTTGCAAAAGGTAAATTGGTACAATTTCAATATTTGGTCTTATTTTGGTGGTTGGGTGGATAATTCCCATAATGTGTTTTTAACACTTATGCAATGCAAAATAAACATTCTGATTTTGATCCCTTTTAACCAAAATGCTCTATCATTTTAAAATGAGAATATCATTATTTGATTTTTAATCTCTTGGTATTGTATTATTATTTTCTTAGACTATAGATGAGAGAGAAAATGACATTAAAGTTCAGCAGGAACAGAGCATGCAAATTCAGTCCGAGTTAACAAAAGTTCAAAAAGATCTTCAGGAAAAAGTTGGTCTAGAAGAACAAATGCGTCAACAAATTAATGACAAGGAGGAAAAAACTAAGAAAACTCTCTTTGCAGCAAAGCAGAGGCTTGCCCAACTTACTGGTAAGTCCTATATCCCGGCACATCCTCCCGTCAATGGTAATTTATCCTATATAAAACAAACTACTGGTAAATGGAAATGAACGCATACTTGAGCAGCCTACAAATAGCTTAATAAGTAAACTATTATTAAGAATAATCAAAGGGTGTGGGTGTATGTATACATACATATGTATACACACACACGCACAAGCACAATGAGAGAAATATAGTTGGTAAGTTCTAGAACAGTGGTTCTCAATGTTTTTGAGTATATCTTATAAAATACAGTTGCCATCTGGTGTTGGCCCTCATTAAAATAAAGTACAGCTGCCACCTCCATAGAAGTTTGACAGCATGCCACAACAAAAATGTTAAAGAACCACTGTTCTAGATGGGGAAGCTAACTCGGTGTATGAGATCAAAGCTGATTAATCTATTACGCAAGTAATAAATTATTTGTTATTAAAGCACTTAAGGAGCAACTATCAAATGATAATGAAGAGCTCAAGCAGAGAAATGTTAGCCTTGACCAGCAACGGGAGGAATTGGAAGTTCGCATGAGTGCTTTGAAATCACAATATGAAGGACGTATTTGTCGCCTGGAGAGGGAATTGCGTGAACAACAAGAGCGACACCATGAACAGAGGGATGAGGCGCAAGAGCCCTCTAAGGTAAAGCATCAGAGCGGTGTTTTAGAAGAGTTGTTTCTATTTTTTTTTCTCCTTTACAAATTTTTTTTGTTTTTTTTTAAGGCTCCAGAGCAGAGACAGATTACTGTAAAACCAACTGCAGCACCCGGAGAAAGGGGAATGTAAGTAATACATTGTCACAGATGTCTCCTAAGGAATCTGAATTTTTTGTTTTCTATTAACCATCTGTGTCATATATGACGGACACAGGTTGTGTCTTGTGTACCACTCCAGATAACTAAAGTGCACGGACAACATCCAGAGATTCAAACACAGCAGCTCCATATGGCTCTGTCCACTACATGTTTCTCATTTCTGCAATTGCCAAGGTACTACAGGTGCCACATTTGTGATTTAAGTAGGCCCCTGCTGTGGCATTGTCTAATAGTTTTTTTTACTGGCATGCCTACTTGCCAGCTTCTGAGCTTTAATAAATGTTCAATACATGACTCTTAACTTCAGCACGTTGATCGGGATTGGAGCTGCTCGTACATACACCCAGAAACGTAATTGCCAGGAAGGAGGCTGGCACCCTATTCCAGACTTTGAACGAATAGGCAACCAAGATATGAGATTTGTGCATCACGCATTTCTGTGGTAGTTAGCACTTCTGTGGTAGTGTCGATAGATGATTAAAATGTACGCTCGCTGCCCTGGTACAATAGAGGACTTGGCTCAATTCAAAATGCACCATGAATCTGAAGTCTGAATCGAATGCCTTCCATTACTAACTTGTTACGTGATTTTAAATTGAGAAAGGGACTAAAAGATCAGTCTGGCTAGGGGGGAAAAGGTTAAAATGGAACCCCAAACTTTTTTGAGGTTGTAAACAGAATAATTGCTCCAGAGTACAAAAGGGACTGAATTGCCTCCCTAAACATGTTGTGGCACAAATAGCCAGAAGGAAGACTTGTTTACAAGGAAAATGAAATGGACCTGCACTGGACCCCTGGACTGGCTTGGGGGAAAAAGAGAGATTGAAATAATTGCAGTAATATCAGAGAGTACTATTGTGGATTTTCTTTTTCAGCAGAATAAATGAATGTATTTTCAGTAGTAGTACTTAAATATATTTTGCTCTGTTCAGGGCAAGCATGACTGAGCCACCAACTGCCAATATTAAGCCAACTCCAGTGGTAGCAACACCAAGCAAAGTTACTACTACACAGCGCCCACCGAGAGCTAGTATTCGGCCTATGGTCACTCCTGCTGTTGTATCTACTCCAACTACTACACCTACAGCTACAGTAATGCCTACAACCCAAGTGGAAACACAAGAAGGTATGTTTTGTGTATATAAGCTTTGTAACACACAATACTTTGATTTGGAGACTGTTGTACGCAAAATGTGAAATACTTTGTTCATTTAGGGTTATCTTGATTTATTATTATTTTGTTTTTCATCTTGTAAAGTCACCTCTCGCTTGATTTTAATTTTTTTACGGTTTCCTTTTTTGCAAGTAGCAATTCAGTCCGAAGGTCTTCTGGAGCATGTTCCGGTTTTTGGAAGCACCAGTGGATCTGTTCGCTCCACTAGTCCTAATGTACAGTCCTCTCTCTCACAACCCATTCCAGCTGTTCAGCAGCAAACTGCCTTTGTTCAGCCTACACAGCAGTCGCATGCAACCATAGAGCCTTGTGCTCCAGAACCAGCTGTAGAAGTTGTACAAAGTGCGCCTATCGAGAGACCATCAACTTCAGCCTCGTTATTTAACACATGTAGGTTTGCCACTTCAATTTTATTTGTCCTACAAGAAGCTCACATGCTGGTAAATCTTAAAAAAAAAAAAAAAAACTTTTTGTCTCCAGTTCCAGCAGTACCCACTTCTTCAGTTTCAAAGCGCCAACGGGATGGAGAAGAAAGTGCTGTAGAAACTACAGAGCAATTAGTTGATGATTCAGACTTGCCTGTAAATAAGAAGATGAGGAGTGTGCAGAGGGTAGAACCAGAGGTTTGTTAGCATGTTCTTTAGATTTTCGTTTAATGTCGTTCTGCATTAGAGACTCTTCATAGTGCTAGTCATGTTTTATTTAGGCTTCAGATACTGGTTTTGGTCAGTGTGATCTTTATTTGATGTGCAGTATTTCCCCATGTTGAAACCCCTCCTCTTTGACAAAAAAAATGTGGGTTAAAGCGGCCTATACATTGGGTGTTGTAACCCCCACCATGGCATTCAATCTTTCTCACAATGACAACCAGTTTTTTATTTTTTATTTTTTTTATTTTTTGTGCCTTTTTTTAGGAGGAAATTTTGACTGAAGATATTCCTGAGGCAGAATCACATAATTTTGATCAGGAGTCGCAAGAGACACTTACACAGGTAAAGAGAAATACCTATATACCTCAATGTTTCCTTTGTACTTTCCAAACCATTTGGTATGTGTGGCGGTTTTATTTTTAATAAAGATTTCCTTGTTCAGATTTAATTTAACTGGTTTGTGTAGACTTTATTACTGCCTACTTTTGAACATGCTATTATGCCCCCAATGTTTAAAGTGCCCAGCTAACAGCAGACACTGCAAAGCCGACATGCCTGCTCCTAAAAATGTCTACCAGCTTATTTACATGTTTGTTGGTCCTCCACAAAGGTTTGCGTATGAAGAGTATACTTGTCTGTGATCAGAGTAGGTAGGGTATTGTTCCCTAACCATCTCTTGGTGCTTAAACCTGCAACGGGCTCAGATTAATATATCTACATAGTAACAGTATTGGCAAGTATTCCAACTCTACACTATGCAGCTCTGTTATGGGGAGCAACATGTCAACGTCAACGTTACCAGTGTGCAAATGGTTTACATAAGGTCTGCGTACTTTGTGCTGGGTAGCCAAAGGACAAGTGTTTGTGGCTGACCCAAACGCGGAACTCAAACAGAGAGAGAACTAATGAAAGTAAACTAAAGCTAAGCAGCCAGATACATCAGGTTATAGACCAACAAGCTAATTATGGACTGCCCCAGTTCTTGGTGTTTCTGTGGGAAATAGGGACCCTTCATATTAAAATACATTTTTATGGCCCTGCTTTACTTATTCTTAATGTCTGCTGATTGATTGTAGCAGATTCATCTAATATTCAACAGGAAAAAAACGTTAATAGAATTTACCACGTCTCTGTATTCCTTTAATATTCAGTGTATAAGCTGTTTTGATTCATTTGGTTTTTTTTTAACTATAGTTAACTATTAACTATATTTGATTGTCTCATTATTCAACAATGCTACCTAACTGATTGCCTCTTTGGTCTAGCTGTAGTTCTCTGGAGACACCTTTCTTCATTGTCTAGAGAATTTTGTTTGTGTGTAATTTTTTTTTTAGTGGCAGGTTTTCCCATTCACCTATTTTCTTTCATCTTAATCTACCTCGGCAGCTTTCTATCTTTTGTATTTCTAATAGTTTTCACGTGTTTCACATACTTAATGAATTCTGGTTTGTCTCCATTTAAAATGGCATCTGGTCAGAAGTCTGGATAGTGGATGTGTTTTTACCATCTGCTTGCATAATAAACCCGTCCAATTTGCTCACTACTGGTCATGCGAAAAACATGACAAAATAGAACTTCAGTTTTCAATATGCATAGAGTGGCTTGATGCACTCACCTAGAACTTTGTCCTTTCCCACTTGAATCTCTCAAACTTCCATATTTCTGCACTCCCTTTTCTTGGCTATTTACAGACTTTTTAGCCCTGGCTGATTCCTCTCCACAATACTGAGCTTATTTATTGTATTTTTCTTTTTATTCGCAGCAGTGGGCCAGCCAGGAAGTTTATCTATGGCTGGTTTACTGGTAGGATCTTAAATATACAATACAGCCATGTAGGGCATCAACATGTTTGCACAGATGTTAGTATTCAAGGGCCAGCCAGAAATGCTTTTAGAGATTGCTTCCCCAGTAAAACTCTNTAATGGTAATTGTAACACATTCTGTCATTATGAATGGCTGCTTGCCCCCAGTGTATTCTTATTTTAGTCTAATAATCGTATGTCTTATTGAGAGGTGGCTGAAAAAAAAGTGCATGTATTTTTTTTTTTTTTTTTGAGGATGAATCTTTTGTTCATTTTAAAATAAATAAATAGCTCTACCTTTTAACTTTTGTAATAGCTGATGTAAAACAAAATTATAATCTAATTTTTCTGTGATTTACAGGGTGGAAGTTTAGAATATCCAAGCATGACTGACAGCGAAGAGACATCTCAGTCACTCATGGATATTGCAGCACAGTCTTCAGATCAGAATCAAAATGTGCAGTCCTCTGATGACGCTACTACTCCAAAGGGTGATGATGTGATTGTAATAGACAGTGATGAAGAGGAGGACGATGACAATGAAGGGGATCAAGAGGTAACCGTACATCCTGACCTTCGGAGTAGTTTCACTTTTGGAGGCTTTTTGTAAGACTATTTTTGTCCCACCCAGGACATACAAGGTTATGAAGAGGATGAAGAGGAGGATGATGAAGAGGACGACAATGATGATGATGGCATGGTTGATGAAGCAGATGAAAGTAATGGAGATGATGGTAGTGCTGATGGCAATGAAGCCTATGAAGGAGATGATGCCGCAGTATGTAATTTATGCTTTCTCTCTCTTTAGTGTATATTGCCTTACCTTGTAGCATTCATATGTTTTTGCTCTGTCCTATTTAGCAGTATTTGAGTAGATTGAAATTAGTTTTGTATAAATAAGGGTACCGCAGAAATTACAAGAAATGGTATTTGTTCCCTCAGTTTATTGGTCAACCAGTAGATAGTCCAGGGTAATTTACTTAAACTGCTTGTAAATCCTTGTAACAAACGCTTGTCTATTTTAAGTGTTCTAGAGTACCAATAATCATCCATTAAAGCCAAATATACCTATGTACACCAGCACTTCATCGGCTGGTCTCACGTGATACAATGAGGATGGTTGTTGATGCTTGAGACCCAGTAGGAGTAAGAATAGAATTTAACTATTTTCTNATTTTGACATAATTTACAGAGCTTCCCAAGTAGATGGTGGAAGTCTTTGTATAGCAATTATGCACTATAGAGAAATATGCAGAAATGGGTCTTTGCTGAGTTCAGATTTTTCTTTTTGCATATTGCATTTTGTATATTTTCAGCCTTTCATCGCATTACGATTTAGTATTTGTAAGTTGGTTTCCTTGTTCTTTTCATTTGTTGAAATGTACTCTTGAAATGGTTTTAAATTTAGGGCGCTGATGGCACAGATCCTGGCACAGAGACAGAGGAAAGTATGAGTACTGGAGATGTCAGTCAGAGACCTACGGATTCCCAGAATAGTGGTATGGATTCTGTTTTTGTGGTTTTTATTTTATTCCTTTCATTTAGCTGAGATCTTAAGATACCTAAAGTTAGGTCTATTGTGTGTGGCAAAAGACAGTTATGCAATATTCTTTCTGCAAATCCAGTATGAAGAGATTTATTCTTAGCTGCTCTATTGCTTTATTTGTGGGGGGTTTTTTGTTTTGGGGTGGGGGGGAGGTTACATAAATATATATTGGTTTTTTATGCCCTTCTCTCCATGCTTTTAGCTTATCAGATTAATATCCATAAACTCAGTCTTCCTTTCTAGCAGTTTATTAATCCATGCAGGTTTTGCAGGAGACATTGGTGCAGGTACTACAGAGCCCACACTTCCACAGGAAGTAAGGGAACAGCCCTCATCTGCTTCTGACAGACCAGGTCCTCGTCCCCCACAATCTCCTCGACGACCACCACATCCTCTGCCACCCCGTCTGACCATTCATGCTCCGCCACAAGAGCTTGGACCTCCTGCTCAGGTATTTTTCAGTAATCTCTTAACGTTTTTGCCAGTTTTCTTTATTCCCTTTTGTGTAGCATAAGATCTGCAGTAATTTGACTACAAATACAGCAAACATTGCTGGATTTTAAGCTTAAGATACAAAGACANGGATAATGATTCTGAATTTGTTTGAAATATGGTCATAATCTTACTGTATTAGAGAAGCATCTATAAGAGTGGCTTTCTAATGCTTGTGTGTCCATCTGTTTTAAAACCACATGTTTTATTGTGGAGCGTTCCATTATCAAGTAATAATGCAGCATAGTGTAACAAAGATTCATTATTGTACAACAAAAATGAGCATAAAGAATAGGCACAGTACTGTTGATCAAATATACATTCTCTAAATCAGTGATCGCGTTAACGCGTCTACACGCGTCTCTGACGCGTTCATAATGTTCATTACTCGTTGAGATTGGTCCCATGCGTATTTTCACGCAGGGACCAATGAGCGCCATTATCCCTGTCTATGGCATAAACCAGTGGTCTAATACTGCCGTCTATGCCACAAATCTGACAGCGCGTCCTCTGCTGAGGCCAGCAGTAAGAGCGCTGATTGGTTAANTTTAACCAATCAGCGCTTTCACTGCCGGAAGTAAGGCGGTGCGCTGTTTGTCTTGTTTGAAAGTCCCAGTGTCTGCTGGCTGCGCAGAGCAGCATTTAATGACNCGGCTGGAAACCTTAATGACTCCAGCTCCTGCAGTCAATGAGAAGACGGGGGCTTTGAGGAGGAGTGGAGGAGGAAGGGGGGGCTGTGAGGTGAGGAGGTGGGGCTTTGAGTCGCGGCATTAAAAAAAGGCGGGCCGATGTGTATCAGGGGCGGAGTCGGGCTGGTCTGCGGGCGGGGCTTGTGGCCCGGACCTTTAAAGTTGGGAGGTATGGGTGAGGAGGAGGGCTGTGAGTGCAGGTGAGGGGGCGCTGTCAGGTGAGGAGGAGGAAGGTGGGCTTTAAGTGCAGGTGAGGAAGAGGGGCTGTGAGTGCGGAGGAGGAGGAGGAGGAAGGGGGCTGTGAGTGCAGGTGAGGAGGAGGAAGGAGGGCTGTTAGTGAGGGAGGGAGTGCTGGGGATGCTTACTTGCTTATAGGGGGATGACCCGGTGTGTGAGTGTGGGTGAGTTGGAGGCTGCTATAACTTCCTAATATGACCTGTTCAGTGTCATTCCGCAGCCGCTGGGTGTCACTGACATGGAGGAAGTTTTGTCACTTCCATGTCCTGTCAGCAGGCGGTGTAGTATAGATTTAGGGTATCTGGTATGGTTGTTGACTGCCCCTTAGGCAGTGTCATGTTGCGCTTGTCTGTAGTGAGCACCCGTTTGTGTCCCCCTAAGCTGCCCCACAGATGGGTGTCACAGGTGAACCCATGACAGCTAGGTATGGCCATATAACCTATGTTATATTATATTTATTATTCTAATATTATTATTTATTAATATGTGTTACATTATATATGCTAGTATATGCTGGAATATGGGTATATAAAGTGCTGGCCATTATACACCACATTAACATTTAGTTTAATTGCTGCTAAAAAATACTCATCTTTGGCAATAAAATACTCCTTAAAAATGCTATGAGGAGTATTTTTACTCCTGCTGAAAAAATGTAGCGCTATCACTGCTCTAAATAGAAATAAAAAGACTGCATGGGGTAGTTTAATAATCAACCTCGAACAATATACTCCATAGTAGGATGCTGGAGTGTGTTCCCCTTTCTAAGTGTTCATAAATTAATGGGGAAAGGTGAATGTTCAGTCAAATGATCATTATTTTTTTGTATTTTTATGATATCTTTAGAGAATACAGATGGCCCGCAGACAGTCTGTAGGACGTGGTCTTCAACTTACACCAGGCTTAGGGGGCATGGTAAGTAAAGTACCTATCCACACTTACTTTGTAAATGTGAGTCATCATACGTTTCTAAGGGTATTTTGTGTTATTTTATTTTCTTAAAAGCAACACTTTTTTGATGATGAAGACCGTACAGTGCCAAGCACACCCACCCTAGTTGTTCCTCATCGGACAGATGGCTTTGCTGAAGCAATACAGTAAGTGGTACTTTGCATTTTAATTGTATTGTACCAAATTTTACTTTTAATTTTTAAATAGTTTTTTTTTTTTTGGTTTTTTTTTTTTTTTTTTTTCCATCAGTTTTAACCTTGGGAGATTTATTTTGTATTTAAACATTAAGTTGATGATTAACTAGTAAGTTTTGACCTATCGTGACTTTATTACAGAGAGAATATTTTCAGTTCTCCACAGGTTGCAGGAGTCCCTCGATTTCGGTTTGGGCCACCAGAAGATATGCCACAAGCTAGTTCAAGCCATTCAGATCTTGGTCAGTTAGCATCTCAAGGAGGTTAGTCGTATAGCTTTTTAGAGGATCAGTTTCACTGATTCTGGAAATGTAAAATGGTATAGCAGGGGCACACAATGCTGCCCGTTCACACAGAACTATGTTGACCCCGTGTTTCCCTGGTCAACACTCAGCAAAGGCATTTTCGGACCCAGGGTTTCAGCCAAACCATGAAAATCCTGTTTAGATTGCCTACAAAAGGGCCGTCATGAAACCAGGCAATTCATGCTGGTAATCTAAACAGCATATTAATAAAATAGATGCAAAATAGAAATGGTATAGTTGTAATCAGCTGTTTGGGTTCTGCAGTCCTCACTAACTCTGGATTGTATACGTACTACAAGGAACAATAAGGAAGTCAATGGTAAAACGAGATGGGAGCCCAGATCCTAATGAGTCAAATCGCTAAACTGATGAATAAAACACTTAGCCTATGCAGCAATAATATGCAGACTGACGCTATTTGTCGTGCAAACATAAAGTATCTGTATATGAACAGGGTATTAGTTTTAGTCTGCATTTCTGTTAAAAATTTTAAACTAACAAAATTAAGGAATACTTGATGTCTACAGGGTTAGGAATGTATGAAACTCCTCTCTTCCTTGCTCATGAAGAAGAATCAGGTGGTCGCAGTGTTCCAACTACACCTCTTCAAGTTGCAGCACCAGGTATGATGGCTTCCAAATGCCAAGTGTTGAGCAACAAAATTGTTGCCATATCTTGAATGAATGTTTGAGTCTTTGTTCCTTTTTTGGCTTTCTGCTAATCATTAGTATAAAACTACAATGGTTTGTCCTTATTATTATTTTTTTTTTTTTTTTGTAGTATCAGTGTTTGCTGAAAATCCCAGTGCTGATACTTCTGACCACGCATCACAGTCTGTTCCAATGGTTACAACTTCTACTGGGAATGTTTCCACAGCTGTGGAGTCAAGCGCAGCAGATGAAGGAGATGAAGTCTTTGTGGAGACTGAATCTGAAGGGTATTTACTGTTTTGTTTTTTTGGAAATAGCAATGCTTTATAGGAAGGCAACATATTTTATTAACAGTATTAAAAGAAATGCTGTGTGTTATCATTTTATTTTAAATATATAAATATGAAATATATATTTTATATAAAAATGTTATTAAACAAAAGAATACTCCCAAGGTTAAATCCCCTTTCACTGAAGTGTTTGCATGATGGCAGGGCTTTGCAGTGATGGATGACTTTGGACTTTGTGGTAGATGTTTGATGCCTCTAAGTAACAAAAGCCACACCTTTATTCTTTATCTAGAGATCTGAAGCAATACTAAATAGCTACATTCTGTATAGATTTCAGATTTTCAGTTTTTTTTTTATGTAGATCTCCTTTTGTAGGGATTTTTGTTCCCTGATGTGAAATGATTTAAAACAAATGTTGACTAAGTACTTGTCAGTAATATTGTACAAGAGTATATAACTACTTTCCCCTTCCTTTTCAGGATTGGCTCAGAAGCCACATTAGAAATAGAAACTCAACCAGAATCCGTCCAACCCTCTGAAACTAACCTTCCTTGTACTAGCCAGGATCCTCCTAGTTCTTCATCTGCAGGTAATTATATGCTGTACTGTAAATACCACCCAGTGCATTACCCTTAACAAATTACTTAACTAAACATTGTAAAACTCTTCAGCATTTCTGACCATTGAATGCCTATAGTAAAGATTATAAAGCACAATCAAATGCCAAAATTTGGCATTCTTGCCACATATGTTTGACTTTCACTTTATATGTGGTTGGAACATTGTAACAGATTGAGACTTTATTCTGTACTTCACCATATGATTTGTTTGACATTTGTCTCGTATGTGATTGAAATATTGCAATATTTACTATTCTTTGTGAGGTACTTTTGTTAAACTTTCCTCCAATGTGATGCCTATGAATCAAATTTAATATTTACTGATCTAAAAGCATATATATTTTGTCGAGTGCCCATACAAGAAGGTATGTTTTTTGTTTTTAGTCATGTCTAGCATGACTATATAGTATGCTTGTGGTAGTTGTTTAGATACCAGTATAGCAGCACCTATACTACATATTGGAGCTAATTATTCTTTAGCTGTGTGGTTTCCTTATGCCTTTTTTTTTTTTTTTTTTTTTTTTTAAATCTCTTTATTTAATTTTTTTTTTTTTGCTATTAACCTTTATATTAAAAATTACCAGTAGCTGCAGCATTTCCCACCCTCGGCTTATACTGAGTCAATAAATTTTTCCAGTTTTTTTTTATGTGAAATTAGCTGCCTCGGCTTATACTTGTATATATGGTAACTATTAAGCGTTACTGTAAGACCTCAGGTAGACTTACAAAAACTAATACAATGCAGGATTCTGGATAACATTTTAGTAATAGAAGTATTGGAAGATTAGAAGCCAGTTTTTACATTTAAGCAACCTTTAATTTTTGTTGTGATGAGCATTGCAAGTCTAATTAGTNATTTGTCTGATTTTGAATAGACACAAGCAGCAACCAAGCAAAGCCCCTTAGAAGAGTAAGACTTCACCCCCAAACTGGAAGGCCTGGTGTTCGTGGGCGTCAGTTTAACAGACAAAGAGGTTTGTATTAACGTAACTTATATGTACCAACACAAGTGTGTGTTTCTGGGAAAGGGGCGGGTGTAACTTCCATCAAGCAAAATTATAGGTGCCTAATTGTAGCAGTGACCCAGGTAGGTAACTACCACTTTTATATGCTTGTTTTCATTTTCTGTTTTTATTTTTTATTTTCAGGTGTTCCTTTGGGAAGTAGAGGAGGTATAAACAGAAGCAACTTCTGAAAGCATGTTTTGTGAAATTGTGAATACAGACGCTGTCATTTCCGATTTTAAGACTTTGTTTAAATTGAAACTTTTTTTGTAAAGTAAAATTAAAGCTTTATTAATAGGAGTCTGTTTTGTTTAGTTTTTTTTTTTTTCCTTCAGAA
>JABWIB010000242.1:115265-125496 GCA_016617825.1 Platyplectrum ornatum | reverse complement strand
TAGTGTGGAATAATGAAATCATTTGGCGTCCCAAACCCATTTATTCTTATGTAGTGTGCTAGGGAGCAGGATGGCCATATTTCCTGGGAATATGGAGATTGAAGGCTGCTTCTATTACACACCTGCTTCTACACATTCATTCCAGCCCTACCCTCTCATGACTTACCTCACTACTTATGCCTTCTTGCAATAGTATTTTCTGCTTCCCTGCTCCCCCTCCATTATACATGTTCCATCCCGGTCCCATACACTTAAACATCTCCCTCTCTAACACCCTACCGAACTAAGTCGTTTTCATGGTGGCCATTAAAAATAATTAGATAAAAAAATTATTAGATAAATAGATAAAAATATACTTACTTTACAGATGTCTCTGCTGGGCACCGGAGCCGGTGTCCCCATCTTGCACGGAGTGGACGCTGTATATGCGTGACGGTGTGAGAAGGAATAAATCTGCCTGGCCACAGGAGCCGGAGCTACAGTTCATGGTGGCACGTTCGCATAATGTTGTGTGACAGAGTCATTGGTCTTTGCGACCAGTGACTGGAGCACGAGCACCATCAGCTCCACCCTCGCTATGCCCCTGCAGACCTCCGACCTACTTCTGCTGCATACTGTATATCTGGGTATCTGGGCAGGAAGCAGAAACACTTCCAGAGTGTGTCGGTGTGGGTGTGTGTAGGTTATGATAATTGTATGGAACATAGAACATACATACATTGGTGCTACAAGGTGGTGCAGACCACTCCAGATGTCCACGAAAGAGCATATACAAATGGGGAGAGAAGATCATATAGTATAGAAAGATAAGGTCCTCAATTTACTAAGCAGAGAGATTGAAAGGTGGAGCCACGAGGAGATCCAACCTCAGGAACCGGAGCAGTGCTGGTTCAAAGCCACCCCCCATCCCATCCCAGACCTGTCAATGGGGCATTTTGTGTTAACTTTAAGGCTCCTGGTGTCCTATATGGAAACAACAGCCATACTCGCGCAGGGGACCTTGGCTATCAAGGCAGGGTAGCCACAAAGACATCCAACTTCGGGAACAGGAGCAGCGCCAGTCCAAATCCGCCCCCCATCTGGAGGCCGCAAAGATGAGGAAGTACCTATTTACGTGATGATATATGATATGATATGAATAGTGATATTTATTATATTATTTGATTTTTTGGATGTGGGATAACCTTCCTGGGAATGACTGTCAGTCTGTGGCTTTCTGGCTTCCTACTTTCTCCCCTTCACATTATCATACATAATCATATGTAATCTGCGGAGTGGAGACCTCTCAGGTGAATCTTCCTTGCCATGAACTGTTACGTAGCTGTTATCCTAACGGTCTTGGAATAATAAGCCTGCCATTCATAGATATGTGCCGTCTGACATATGAAGCCTTGTGACCAAAGAGGTAGTCATGGAGTGTGTAGGGTATTCTGACATTCATTACAGTATGGGGGAATGTATGTAACCCACCCTGATACCTCATGATTCAGCTACTTAAGTTGGATGGACCTTCTGTACATCTGATTTATCCACAATATTGTGACTAAGGGGCCGATTCAACCCCCTTCGCGCGAATTTTTTCTGCCTTACGCTATTTGAGTAAGGCAGGAAAAATCGCATTTTTTCGTTCGCACCTCATAGAGGTGCGTACAAAAAGACGCGAGGTTTCAGTCCCGTAATAGATGGGAAAAAGCCCACTTCGCGTTTTTTCCCGTCTTCGCGAGGGATTGAATCGGCCCCTAAATGACTTTGATTTCCGTCACAAATAATCATTCATTTGGATTAAAATAAGTGAGGCCATTGTCTTGTGTGTACTGATAGATTTAGAGCTGACCATATGTTGTGACTGTGCTGTACTGGTGTGCTTTATACGTTATTGGTTTATATTAGACTTATTTTCCAATGTGTCCATATGGGTTAATGTCCAGTTTGTGAGAATGGGATTTTTCTTCATTGTTGATTTGTTCCTGTGGAGCTGTAAATAGTTCTGGAGTCTGCGGTATGTAACAATCAGATAAAACGTTACATGCTGCATTGTCATTCAGATAATGGATGTTTATAGACTTTCTTTTTTTAGACAACACAGCACAATGGAGCACAGGGAAGGCTTTCACAATCATTACTTACTTGCTATAGTAATGTGTTTACTAGGTCTATTTCCATGTAGAAAATGAGGGAGCAGTTCTTAGTGACTAATACCCTGTCCACATTGCCACAAAAGCCAGGGAAATTGCTGGGTCATGTTCAAACTACTCGGGTCCTAGGTCTCTAGGTTATTCCCGGGTCGGACCTGGATTGCCTCCGGTGTGAATGATGCCTACCCGAGTTTTCTCAGCCACTGTCACAGGATTCATGAGACGTACTTGACTTGCACCACGTGCTCCTATCTGGATGACTCGCACTGTTTTGCTAGGACAGACCCAGGTTCAGTGTGAATGGTGTCGACCCGGGAAAATCTTTGATAGACTATTTGGGGAGGTCTGTGCCCCTTGCCGGAGGGGCATTGTGAACATGGAATAAGAAACTATTTTTTTGTACCTTCATTCCATATGTAAAGACAACAATGCTGCCATACTATTTTCCAGTGGCCACAGCAGTCATTGCACAGGACTAACCATTATGCTAAGCTGATGGGTGGCTTGTTCTATATTCAGTAAAATATTAATCCTCATTCTAAATAGCCTGTCCTTTGTAAAGCAAATCAATTGGTCTGGATTACATGTTCATGGATAAACTATGTAATACATTATAAATATATAATAATTTGTAAGTTGTAAGTTGGTTTAGCAGGTCAGTCCTGATCACCTGGATTATTATAGGATTGATGGCAGCATTTATGCCTTTACATGTGGATTGGACATATAATTGATAGGAATCAGCACAGCTTGATTGCCGTGACCTTTTCCACCATACCTTGCACATTGCCAGTATTAACATTTGTTTATCGAGCACCACAAAATCCCAGTACATTATCAAGAAAACAACAACACCACAAACATGGGAGGAAGTAGTGACACATCGGGTAATCACAAAGAGGGGAGAGAGGCTGTGGACAAACTATTAACATAGATTGATCTGTTGATATGGTATATTATATATATTTTCCATGGCAGATGATCTTCATTGGACAATTGTCGGATGCTTTTTTAATTTGAGACAATTTAGCTGGGTGTCTGTCTAGCGTAGGGCGTCCTGGTGTTGTCAAAAGTACCAGCATGCTTGCATAGACATTGTTGATAGCTAACAAAGCATGCTGGGATTTGTAGTTTGGAGCGCTGCAGGTTGCCCACCGTGGTCTAGTCCCTTCTGAAAAAAAGTGGGTACAACCAAGAATATGCAATGGCAATGACAATATGTTGAATATTTGTAAGGTCTGTATGTTTAAGGTATAATAGGTAATGATCCTTATATCATTTCAGAATTACTGAATTATTTTTGTTACTATCTTTTCAGTTTTGCTTCCGTAAGAATCTACCCTCATGGCTTGGTGCTGTTTGACCTGCAATGCCTTGATGAACAAGATGGGAGTGATTCTGTTCAGAATGTACGTATAGCATTTACTCAAGGTTCAACATTTATGTGTAGAGTTTGGAGCACATTTATACTTTATAATTATTGCTGGAGTGGAGGTTATGGGTGGAGGTACAGGAAATTCCCAATAAAAACTTTTTTCATGTTGTAATGATGGAATATTGTGTATAGAATTTGAAGGAAAATGAATTTATTCCATTTTGGATTAAGGCTGTACCGTAACAAAATGTGGAAAAAGTACTGAAGCGCTGTAACTATTATCATAGTACGTCAATTGCCGTCTTCTTCACTTTAAATATTTAAACCTCCTTTTTAGAGCAATAATAATCTAAGCTTAAGATTTGATTTAATTTTTTGCTTTCCTTTATACCTGTGCAAGTAAAAGCCAGTACAATTTAGGCTAACCAGCCATTGGTTAAAAGTTGAAGTCAAAAAACTCCATCAGTTACCACTTTTAGTTCCCCAAATGAAAGGAAAGTGTATGTGCATTGTAATATTATAAATGAAATTACATACAATAGAGAAAATAATTGTTATATATACATACTTTTGTGATCATGGTATGGATCTGATAATATAAAACACAAGGCGCAATGGTTGTTATTTGAATGGGAGCATACCATATGTTATACATATTGGACCAGATTCAGATCTGTACATGTATGACTTACACTCTCATGGGCAAAACCATGTTGAATTGCAGGGGAGGCAAATTGAATTAATCAGTATTACAGGTGAGAGATGATGTTTCCAGCACAAGTGTAATAACAGTGTAACAGTAACACTGGTGAGTATCTGTGTGCAACATGCAACAATAAAGTATTCTCCCTGCATGCAAACACTGACATTCATGTTACCTCCCCCCCTGCAATTCAACATGGATTTGCCCATGAGAGTGTAATGCTGGGTACACATCAGAAAGATCATCTTTCCAATCAACAGATAAATGACCCTCACTGCAGAAATGAGTTCNNNNGTATTCACATAACATGCATTTTGTTGAGTACACATGTAACAGATTTCTGCTGTGTAGGTCATTTATCTGTTGATTGGAAAGATTATCTTTCTGATGTGTACCCAGCATTAGTCATGATAGTGTAAAGATCGGAATCTGGCCCATAGTTCTTTTCTTGTCCTGTGTAAGCAAACAAAAATGTAAGTTTATCTGTGCACTGAAGAGAGCCCATTGGATAACTATAGTGCACTCTGTGTAACAGCACCCCTGGCATGGAAGCTGAGATGAGTATACCTACAGTACTTCTAGAATTGCATCTTATGTGACTTTACATATTGGGCACACTTGTTGTTTACTAGTTTAACATTATTGCTGAACTGTGGCAAGTATTTAACACAATGTCTTCTCTAATCTCAGCTATTAAACAAGGTAGAAGAAAAGATGAAAGAGATATTGCACAGCAGTGTCACACAAGTGAAGCGGTATGTGAAATTTTATTATATTTTATACTGTAATATATACATCTGTCTGTAAATGTTTGTTTTATAATATTTATACACAGTACAAAGAATTGGTGGGTTTTAAGATGCATATAAAGCAGAATTTGCCTTGCTGTAGTCTGTTTTTAACCACAGAATATGTCAAAAATATACAATGCAATCCACAGGGGACCTTATACATACAATGTGACTTTACATACAATGGGATTCTGTGCTGTGAAAATGATGTTCTAGCACCATCTAGTGGCTGCACGTTGAAATGTGTTCTTTCAGAGGTTTTAGAACTAACATATTACTTGCAATGTATATTTACCCAATTTAAGTGTGTATTTTTTACACTTAGTTTTATTACTCATATTGTTCTTTGACATTGTAAATCATAAGCTAAGAATGTTTCTTAGGCATTTTTTCCTATCATTGTTCTGTCTTTTTACATAAATTTTGTTTATTAGTTTCAAAGTAATAACAAAAGCATGGTAAGAGTAACATAAGACACATTACAGGGTAACAGTATAACAGCATATAATTAGAGCAGACGTAAATATCACAGACAAAAAGGGATAAGGTTTAATGTATACTTAGATCCTGGCATGGTAATGAGGCTATGCCAAACAGCAAGCATAACGGAGCAGTAGGAGGAATGGGGAGAAGAGAAACAGGTCGGGGAGGAAGGGACCACAAGATGTCCGAAGGGTAAGTCAGTACCAGAAAAGGTCTAGCTAGTGTATGATTTGTATAGAGCACAGTCTTTAAAATGCAACCAGGGAGTCCAGGTCCCAATAAACTCAGAGGCATTATCAGCCGCTGAGGTGGTGATGTCCTCCATTTCCATGTAGGAATCCAGTCTAGCAGCCCAATCCTTAATATAAGGAGGAATGACAGACTTCCAACGGACAGGGATCCATTGTTCCGTTTTCTTTCCCATCGTAGATTGCCAGCTATTGTTCGTGGAGCAAAGGTTGACAGATACTGGCCCACAGCTGACGGACGCCTGGTGGAGTATGACATAGATGAAATAGTTTACAGTAAAGATTCGCCTTACCAGAACATTAAAATTCTCCACTCAAAGCAGTTTGGGAATGTTCTCATCCTCAATGGAGATGTTAGTAAGTAGTTTTTGTTTCTTCACATGTGCAAAACCTTTCCAAGAAAAGTATGCAGTTAAGCGAGAAATGATCTACACTGTCCAGCTGAGCAAACAAGCGTCACCAGACCGTACATATGTAGGGAAGCCCCAAAAGTAGAACATGATTTGGCTTGTTAGCCATACAACCAAAGACTGACTGACATCAGACTGTATGTGTATCTTCCTATAGGAAGCCCTGTGCTGTTTTACATGACAGCACAACTCATGACAGCAGTAGATGAGGGGCACAAATAATTTCAGATATGACCTTTCCTATATATAATGACATTACACAAAATAGAAAAAGATTGGAAAAACTTTCTTTCCCCTAAGGCAGTGTTTCCCAAACTTTCACACTGCGATCCCCGCACTGTACTAGGTCCTACACAGTGTTATGTGCCTACACTGTAAGGGAATGTAAGGGCACCCATGTTATCTGTGTTGCCAGCCAGCACGATGCAATTTGCCATAGCTGCGGAAGCCCTGGGGAGCCGAGTCGCACAGCTGCCCTAAGGCCTTAAGCATTTCTCTAAAGCTATTGCACCTTCTCTTTGTTTGATCCTACAAGTGATAATGAAGTCTCTGCCCCTTTATCCACCTCTTACTCTGCCACCCGTCTATGTCACTGTATCCAGTCACAGTCTCGTATGAAACATACTGACCTCAACTAATATCTGTGATCTCCTTTTCTCTGCTGTAATCATTTCATTGTCATTCATTAATATAGAATATGTTTCCGCATAATACAGTACAATCTGGACTATGTTCCTTTTACAGACATCTACCCAGCCATCGGTCACTTCTGAAGATATTATGTGATGCATCTACACACACCATAAAGTATTCTACCATAACAAAACCTATAACTGAGAATATTGTGCAAAATAAGCACAAGCCAAACAAGCACACACATATGCTTTTATCAGATGTATTCATAAAGCTTTGTAAGATACCATACACATTGTGTTATATAATGTCTCTATAACTGATGACATTTTGCTGTGTTGTTGTAGACTTGGCAGAAAGCGATATAGCGTACACTCATGCCATTATGGGCAGTGGAAAAGAAGACTACACTGGCAAAGAAGTGTTAATTCTAGGAGGAGGTGATGGAGGAATACTGTATGAACTCGTCAAACTGAAACCAAAGATGGTTACCATGGTAGAGATATCCTTTGCTGTATGACTGTGTGCTCATAGTGGTGTCAGGGGACTTGGGTCTTTCTGCTTTGAAGAGAGGAAAATAAATCATTACTTCCACCCAGCTAGTTTGGAGATAAAAAATAAAACAACAACCTAAGCCCGTATACATATAAATAATATAATTCATTCTGCTCACTATTGCTTATCTTTCTACATGTTTCTCGTACTAGGTGTAAGAGCATTAAGCAATTCATTAATAGCATACATAGAGTCCTTAGGGATCCCATGTGTCTGCTGTGTACCTTGTAAAGTACTATTTGTGTAACCTATAGATCTAGGTGTGTGTGTCAGTCCAGGGTGGAAAGAAATAACTATAGTGTATAGGGTTATTCATTTCCCCTGTACCTGGGAATTGGCATCTATTATTGTTAGAAGGGTAAGTACAGAGATGTTCCTATGGGATGTCTTCAGCCCATCTTGGTCATAAAGGCTAAAATACATAATTCAGTGCACACAAATTGCTTCCTGTCTAGCACATGCATTACAGCTATATTTATTACAATTCAATATATACAATTCAATATCAGTTCACCAAAGCATATTTACCATTTCATAGCTTTAAGTACCCTATAAACGTATAAAGAGACACACACAATATGTTCATGTTCCAACCGCACAGTAATGTGAATATAAATAGGTATATCGTGGTATTTTTATGTATGCATTTCTAAAAAAGAAAAAATATAAGTAATGGTTCCTTTGTAATTCTAAAGATTGTAGAAACTATAGAAGACTGTAGATGGATTTACTATTTTATTATAGCAGCTTTGAAGAAACTCCCTTCAGGCTTTCCGGAGAGTCACAGCTTAGTAGTGATTTTGCAGCAGTGTGGCAATGGCTTTCACTGCCTCTGGCTCTGAAGAATTTAAGGTTAAAATTGAAACTTGCAACAAGCCGTAAGCAATGAATATGTATATATATATATATATATATATATATATATATATATATATTTACTGTGTTGTATTACTGTGCTGTGTTGTAAGGTGGTCCGTTTGTACCTCGTTTATGAGACTTGGAATGCCCTCGATATGTACATATATATATATATATATATATATATATATATATATATATATATATATATATATATATATATATATATATATTTATATATGTTTCAACCAAACTGCAGTTTCATCAGTGTAATAACAAAGCATAACATGTATATTTAGGCCTAAATTTACTAAGCTGGGAAACTGAAAAGTGTTACCCATAGCAACCAATCAGATTCAGGCTCACATTCTCCAATATGTAAAATAAAACTGAGAGCTTGGATCTGATTGGTTGCTATGGGCAACATCCCTGTAGTACATAGTATTGCAATGAAGGCATCACATATCATACAATCAAAATATCTAGATATTTGTGAATATAAAAAAAACTAAAAAATTGTTTTTATTGCTTCGTTGTTTAAATCTTCTAATTGAGTACATAGGACTATGTCAATTCCAGTTGTCAGACAATGGGTAAGAAGTGAGTCATACATAACTGGCATACATCTGCCCTAGTTTATGTTACTGTGTCTTCACATCAATGACAGAAGTTTGACATTTTGTGAGTGGTCCTGGCTGTATAATAGCATGTTCTAGTCTTTGGGGGCTTAGCAGTAGCTCGGCCAATGACTGACTAAGCCACTGTTTTTAATAACCAGCAGTTATGTTCTAGTAATATTCAGAGAGCGAAGGCAAGATTTACTAAGCCATGGAAAGGTAAAAGTGGAGATGTTGCCCATAGCAACCAAGCAGATTCCAACACTCACTTTCCCATTACATACTAGAGAGTGTCAGCTAGATTGGTTACTATGGGCAACATCTTGTCATTTTTGTTTTTCCATAGCTTAGTAAATCAAGGCCAAACTCTTTTTGGTATAATAAAATCATTATTTATAAATAACAAGCATTTTGGTTCCTAAATAATGCTGCTCAACCCATTATTAATCATCTCTATACGTCAGAATCATAATTCACATGGCGGGATTAATACACAGTAATAGCCATCATATTTTGGCAATGTGTAATTGGCCAATGGATTTTCAATATAATAATCTGCAAGGCGACGTGTGATTGTTAAAGAGAAATATTTAGCAGATTGGTGTCATAATACAAGTTAATTGGAATAACAATGATCAATCTAAGATTTATCCTTTTGGTTTTAAAAGACCTTGGTTCACACAGAACCTACCAGCACCTGGACACTTATTGAAATAGCTATCTTGCTGTGACCTTCATTTTGGAAAGATATTTAATGTTCATATAGAAATATAAGCCAAAATGAAGAGTTACAGAATGTATTGCAGTTATATGCAGAGATAATGAACAATAATAATAATAATACTTAGTTGTTTTTGAATCCTCTGTTCATGGCTGCGTGAATGTGCCCAGTTACAGTTTTAAGCAATAGTCCGCTAATGCACTAATATGTAGTCATATACTGTAGCTTGTCTGTTTCATAATTACTGTAAGCTCTATATTCACAACATATTATGTAATTACATTTCTGCTTTAACAATACATTGATCAATTCTGTTCAATATTTCACATCCATAATAAGTATCCCATACATTTGTATTCTGTGTTTGTCTCTACTGTCTGCCAGGGGGTCCCAGAATTAGTGTCCAGTGAAAACTAGACTCATAATTAAATTACGCACCGTGGTGTTTAGTCTCATAACATTTTGGCTGGTCATTGGTAATTGTGAAGAGCACTTTTAATAATTTTGAAGTGCACCTTTAATAATTGTGAGAAGCTCCTTTAATGATGGTAAAGAGTTCCTTTTTTTAACTGTGAAGAGCACTTTTAATAATTGTAAAGAGCACTTTTAATATGGTATTGAGCACCTTTAATAATTGTGGAGAGCTCATTTAATAATGGTGAAGAGCTCCTTTAATAATTGTGAAGTACACCTTTAATAATT
>JABWIB010000242.1:27256-114439 GCA_016617825.1 Platyplectrum ornatum | reverse complement strand
GTGAAGAGCTCCTTTAATAATTGTGAATAACACTTTTAATATTTGTGAAGAGCTCCTTTAATAATTGTGAATAACACTTTTAATATTTGTGAAGATCTCCTTTAATAATTGTGAATAACACTTAATATTTGTGAAGAGCTCCTTTAATAACTGTCTATGTTAATTATAGATAAAAGAGAAATTAATATCTGGACACACCTGAGGCACAACAGGGTGTGTCCAGAACAGTAAAACATAGTCATTTTACAAGCTATATGTTGCTGATATTACCATATTTTAGCAGTTTGCTCCAGTGACTTCATTGGATTATATTCTCTAGAACACATCGGGACCAATTCAGTTCAGAATTATGTGCTTTCTGGAATGCACATTGTGTGAAATGAACTGGAACCATGAATAAAAGTAGTAAATTTTGCCTACTGTAATAGAATAAATCGTGCTTCATACTTTTTCCCGTATTCGTAGGGAATTTAATCGGGACCATTATGTTCCTGTATAGATAATCTAGAATAAAAAAAGTTAAATAAACTGTCACAAGTAACTTCTGCTTCCAGGTCTGTCATGTACTGTCCCATTGTTTTATGTTATATACTGTAACTACATTCATTGTTTATGGTAAAGGAGTGTGCATGTTAGGTAATCATAGTGTTTATTGCTATGTGTGTATATACTGTATGAAAGATCAATCTACAAGGAGTGAATAGGAGTTGAAGGGATCTCTTGATAAGAAGAAGTATATTTTTTAATTTCTTTTAGATTCAGAACTTATATTGGTGACTTCCACTGCAAACAAATGCTGATCTGTTGTTTCACCATTCCACAAATCTAAACAAGCCAGGAGAGGAGCGGGTGACAGATTTAGTGATTGAGTCCATAAAACCGCTGCTGCTTGTCACTGTGATTCCCATACTCGGCTGTAACTCTCAGCCACAATATAAATGACATCACTGTTGGAACAGGGCTGACAGAGACTCCCATTACATTGTCATGTGTCACAAATAAATACTCATACCTTAACATCTTTCAAACATAGACCAAATGGTGATCGATGGATGTAGACAACATATGCGGAAAACATGCGGCGACGTGTTAGACAATCTTAAAGGCGACTGCTATCAGGTAAGTTCATAGAATATGAATGTTTAGAATGTGTATATTTATTTATATAGCGCCATCAAGACTACCAAGACTAGCATGACTTGTAACAAACACGCTGTGACACTGATATTGTACAAAGGTTGAGCTGATACAGGAGATGAATGGAGGTTAGATTATTATGGACAGAGCGTGTATTCCATAGGAAACCTTTGAAGAGTGATGTTTGAAGTTCGCTGGATTTCATGTTATGAATTTCAATTTTTTAGTATTAGAGATGTGAGATGGACCTGGTTTTAGTGATATATCACCTGCTAGCAGAAGAAGAGGAAAGTATACAGTACACTAGATGAGGATTATACAGTCTGAGCGAGGTTTTATTGCAGTGGACACAGTAATCAGAGTAACCCAGATCCAGACATTTGCAATTCCGAACATAGCATCTCCAGTCATCCACAGTAAGAAGCGACCTCCCCAACATACACACACTGCCAAACAACCGACCCCGGCTTCATATTTCTGTGCAGATGCGTGCATAGTATGTAAATACCTTCCCCCACCTGTCCCTTCCTGCCTCCCCGCCAGAATCATTCCCATTACAGAGAATCCAGAACTTTCTGTCCTCGTGGACATTTTACCTATGTGTGGACCCAGTCCAGTATGTTTATGTAAACAATTCTGTAAATATGGAAGTTTATAAACTGGTTTCAGTCATGTTTACTGTCTGCCGCCTTCAGGTTTTGGTTGAAGATTGCATCCCGGTATTGAAAATGTATGCCAAAGAAGGGCGAATGTTCGATTATGTGATTAATGACCTCACCGCTGTTCCAATCTCCACATCTCCAGAAGAAGGTTGGCCAGAATTGTTTATTTGAAAGCTTTAAGCCTGTTATAATCCATAAATCTCATACATTTATAATGCATTGGTTGATATTGCAGCAAATACTGTACAGGAGTGTATGATAAAGCATGTATGTCCTGATCTTATGTCTATGGGAGTATGGACATCATCCCATCATAATGCTAATGCATATTACATTTGGATTTTACTATATATGACCTGAATCTTCATTATATTGTTGTACCTCTGTCATTTAGAATCCACTTGGGAGTTTTTGCGATTAATTTTGGAACTTTGCATGAAAGTCTTGAAACAGGATGGAAAATACTTCACTCAGGTAAATCCATCCACTTTATTGTGGACTTGTTTTACTTTCTTCCATTTCAAAGTTGCAAAAGTAGAAATAATTTGTACAGATTGTGTTGGGAAATAGAAAATGTGGGATAATATACTGTAATTCTGCAGTTTTTGTGTGATGATCCAAAGCTCCCCATAAATGGAGCATACCAGTACGTTAGCATCACCATGAAATGACAGAGGAGTACATTTACAAAGTTATATGTGAGAGGTGATGCTTTGTGGTTGAGTTCTATAATATACTTGAGCATTAAAGCGGTACAGTAAGACCCGATGTCCACTCAAACTTAATATTTTTGTATTAAAATAGCTAATCAACCTCAAGATTTTGTTTAATCTGGTTTTTATATCTTATTTGATATCAATATCAATTTATATTATATCAAGAGAGTGAATGTGTGGTCCAAATGAAGCCTGCTAGAGATCCTGCAAAACTCCTATACAACTTCTGCAACTTTCTGTAAGATCCATTGCTATCCTCTTTGATATAGGGTTCTGGATGCGATAAGCTCTGTAGAGAGACATTGTTTAGGCCCCGGTGTATAGGAAGGATGACATTTCCAAGTTTTTTTTAAATATTATCATTAAGCGCCTAATACGCCGTTCACACAGACTACTCTGATAAATCTTTTTTTAATGAGAAGGGTTGTTAGCTGTGGATCTGAATTACCCTGGTAATTAACCCTGTTCACAGTGCTGAATTACCCTGGTAACTCACTAATTACCCTGTAATTCACAAACTACCCTGGTCAACACCGCTCACACTGAACCAGGGTAGGTAGTAGTCATTTTAGCGCTGTTCACACTGAGCACACTACCAGGGTAGTTCAGTCAACCTGGGAAGTTGACTGAATTACCCGGGTAATAGCCCTCTATGTGAATGGGGTAATACTCTCTCATATGTGGGATTGGGCTATTGAATTCTCTCATGGGGATTTACTTGGGCCTTGGTAGAACATGCAGGGTTTGCCAATACACCTCTGCAGGCGTTGTCAGGTCCTCACTCTTCTACCTCTATTACTTTTACACAGTAAAAAATGTGCCAGTGTCATTTAGAGGTAAGGAAATAACCCCTGCACCCTGATGTAGGGGAACACAAACATTAAACAAGTTTAGGGGCATCAATGTGGCTTCAAATTGATATTTTTCAGCAGTTGTTTCAGGCCAAGCAGCCCGGTGCGGGTTCTTTTCAGTAAAGGTAGCCTGTCAAAGGTTGGTTCAGGCGTGTTTGCACCTTTGTTGACCTCCTCTGTAGAAAGATTGTATTATTTGTTGTGCTTTATTCCACCTAGGAGGGCGATATCGGCGGTGTGAATGATGAGGAGTGGGAACATGTAATATAAAGTTGATATCATTTAACTAATAATATACATTCCCAGCAAACCCGACTTTATATGATTCACAGAGCATATCTCCCTCCCGTTTGGTTATATTTGCTAAGGACAGAACATCTCTATAGCGATCCACATGGTACATTTTGGCATCTTATATGTGGACCTGTACAAAAGTTCTTATATTCTGGTAAGGCATGATTGGTTGTATACAAAGTACTGGTACAGAAGATTCTTTATTAGACCCTGATATATTTAAGACCAATTTAGTTATTACATTTAAAATCTATATTACCTGTGTATTTGGTCTAAATAATTTTTTGCCCCCAGCAGCTCTTTTTTAGGTACCTGGATAGGGTTTTGTGAGTGTCTATTGAGATTTGAGCGGATTAGGTCTAGATGGCGTGTCTCTTTATATTTGTGGGATTAGAACAGGTCTCCATGTTGTTTACTGCACAATATTTATAATAACGATGTCTTTGTTTGTTTTATGTATAGTGTCTAGTAATATCTAGGTCATTCCCTTTATTTTAGTTTTTTTGATTGTTCATTGTCATTATACTATAAAAGCTGCCAATATCTATGTATATGATACCTATTAATGACAATGCTCAGGCTTCCGGGATGGTAACCCTTTCTTTCTGTGTTGAGCAGTGGTCTGTGTCAGAGTAAAAATATTTCTCATAGAAATTTATTTCAACCCAAACAGGAGTATATTAAGCAACAATTTGATCTAATTTAATAGTAAAATGTTAAAAACCTCATATAATGTCTGTGTGTGCATCCATACATATCTATATATAAGCCACATATATATTACATACTGTATACTGCACAGATAATTCCACATATTAAAGCTACTATATGTGCTTGCCGGGTTTTGTTATTTAAATATGAATTTGTTTAATATATGTAATATTAATGTGGCCTAATATAGATAAGCATGTATATATATATATATATATATATATATATATATATATATATATATATATATATGCATGTGTGAATTAAAACTAAGATAACACCTAGCTACTTCATATCTATCCCCCATTACCCAATTAAATTAAAATAGTAAAAAAAAACCCTAAAGAACATAAAAACGAAAAGCAACAAATTCTCCCCTTATAGTCGCGTTTAAAAAGGAGCGAGTTTTGGCTACCGTAATAGTCGGGAAAAGGCAGACAGCCAGCTTTTTCACGACTTAGGGAAGAATTGAGGCGCCCCCACGGTGAGAGTTGTCTGTCAGTGTGTATATGATACAGTCCTCCTCACACTGTCACTGTCCCTGCATACCCATACACATAGAAGCACTTTTCATGCGCGCTTGTTTCTGAGGCGGCAGAGATGCCCACCCCTGCGATCACTATAATAAGATATATGAGCTAAACAAAAGGTTGATATGTGTGTGTTTTTTTTAGCATTACCTATTAACCAGTGCTATGCTGTAATATAGCAGCAAAATTGGAGCTTTATAATGTACGATATTGGGCTCTGATAGCAGTTGCATCAGGCTGCTATGTAGTTGCCCTGTGGTTTAGTATTGATGGAGTAGAAGTAATGCAAATTTCACTAACAAAACCAACTATAAGCCAGCTACAGCGAATCATGCTGACAGCATAGTCCTAGAAAATGCAGCCAAATCTGTTAAACGCAATGGTTGGTAATGCTGTTAAGTGTCACTATTACCCAGTGACCACGAAAACGTAACAATCCTGTTTAATATTACCTGAAAAATATTTCTTTGCCATTTTAAAAATAAGTCAACATTGTCCCTGAACTAGGTATGTGGTTCACCCTAACCCTCTTTTCCCCCAGCCTAACCTCCCCTTGTATGCTCTGTACCATCCCCACAGCCTAACCACAACATCCTCTTTTAGGACTGCATAGTGTTACCAGCCTATAGGATCCATATGCATCTGTGGACGTTGGTGAAGGCCCCTAATCATAATAAAGTTGATAAAATCTTGAATATGTTGAAAGCGTGCCCAGCGTGAAATGGAAAGTAAATGTCATAGTGGTGACTTCATACCTGAACCAGAGATTCATTAAGGAGTGTTGAGCCTCATGCTTGCTGCCTCATTTGGCCACAATCCCTCCGGTAAGGATAAATGATCCAGATCTACTAAGGATCTACTAAGAACAAAATGAATAAAGAAACAGTCATGTTTTCCACATTACCCAGAATCCCTTGTAAAAGTTGTGCTTTACGCTGTATTATAGTTAGTGTATATGTGCCTTGCACCTTTGGCAAATCAGATTCTCCTTATTGAGCAAATAATGAAATGACAGAGGTTAGTACAGCTGAACATGCACAATAACCATCATAAAGGTGACGATGAGAGTGTCTCCCATCCCCTTTGCCTGTGATTCCTGTGGTATAGCATGCAGCACTATATCATCTGTTTGTTCATAGAAGAACATTTTCTCACAGTTATGATTTGCAGTGCTCTTCAGTAGCGGAAAGTAAAAGGTCACCAGCTTTCCCTGACTTGTACATATTTAGTCCATATTTCTCTTTTGTGTAAAGGGCAGCATCATATCACATTAACCCACTGAAATGTCCTTGCCTAGGGATATGCAGAAATACGAGACATGTTGTGGGCCATGGAAATGCCTTTGTCCAGAAAATGTTTGTACTGTAATGCCAAGATCAACTAGAAATGTATAGAGTCAGCCCTCTGAAATGTCTAAGGCAACCCAAATAAAACAATAACATTGCAGCAATACCGCACATAGCATAATAATAAATGCTGGCTGTGCTCTTTGGACAATAAAATAATAATAAGAAGAAAACAGGAATATATATATATATAATTTTAAATTTTTTTGTATTAAGAAAAAAATGTATTTTTATAAAAGTGTTCCTCTTACCACGCCCTATTCCATTGAAGCCTGTAGCTATTCAGATGTAAGAAGAAAATGTGGTGAATGTCCACTAGGTGGCAGTGTAAGCACTATATATTTGGTATTGGGAGCAAAGCAGATAATGGGCTTATAATCCTGCATTTATAATAATTATAAGCTGGGTCTGCCTGGTTACACACCAGTTATGTATTTCCTTAATCATGTAAGGATTTAGGAAAGTTCAAAGATAATTGTTTACATTTATGACATTATCATACTTTCCACGTTCTTTTTAGAATTACGGAGCACATCATGAAAATACAGGAAGCTTTTTATGGAAATCGCGTTTGCTGTGTATCAAATCAAGCGTTTTAATGGCTCTGGGCAACAATGACTGACTGGCATGTTTGCTTGGAATAAATGTGCCCTCAGGATGTGTCAGTGTTACACTCAGTAATTGATGATACAGTGTACATTTTTTTTTCTTGCATTAAACTCAGTTTTAATAATAGTCATTTCTCACACAGTATAGAATTGCTTTGAAAAAGGTTTCCCATATCATTTAACATAATAAAATTAGCTGTACTGTGTACCAGTCACACGTGTGTGGTTAAGGGTCGCAAAAGAACCTAAGATGACCCTGCACTGCTTTTTTTATTAGGCTCTTCCTGTACATCATACATCATTTCACCATGTCATTTTAGATGAATCAGAATCCATTATATTGAACATGTACAGTAAATTAAATACATTCCTTAGTTGAGGATAGCTGTTATCTTATTCATTACCATGTGAAACGGCAACACCACCCATTTTCCATTTGAAGTGGTTTACCATGTGCTGCCATATCTAATCATCCTCCATCATTGAGAACGAGTCATTTACATTACTTACGCAGTAATATGAAATCTAATAACTATCAATGATGATGCCAAACCCTATCATGGCCTATATTCAGCAAAAAGCTATTTACTTTGTATGCTTAATTAGCATTTGTCAGTATTTTATAATATTTCTATAATTCAGGGCATGGCTCAATAACTCCATATATTCGTACCTGGCCTGATAGGCGTCGCTGTGCTGGGAAGTTGTCTCTCAGCATTATCTGCCTCTCCCCCTATATAGCACAATGCTATATAGAAATATCACACACACACACACACACACAAATTGGTATATTGGGTGTTGCATTGGTCTGATGAAGCAGGATTGTTCAGCACTTGCCATGTAGATATGTTTCTTTCCTGCAGGATTCCCTGCTGCCTGCACCCATCGCTCACATGACAAATTGTCCCTCCGCACTCTGCGGCTTCCGCTGACATTTACTTGGCATTTTTTCCCATCAAATCCCTAATCAAAACAGAAAAGGAAGAGTTGAAATGCAGCCGCTCTTGTCCTGAGCTCTGTTATGTCACATTTGTTTGGAGCCGGTGATATGCTAAGGGGGAAAACTGGTGTCACGCTCTTCCTTTTACTCTCATTATCTTATTCCAATCATAGATGTCCAGTAAGGAGGTTATCCTTATGTAAAGTGCTGCTTTATTTACTTCTATAAGGTAATCATGGCATGGCCGTCCTTCTGAGGTGATATAGACGCTAACACAATTTTAACATGCTTGGGATAAATGTAAATTCATGTAATTTAATTAAAGGCAATTCCAGGGATGAGTGTGCGCCAACTCACATAGCGCACAGTAGTAGTGGAACAGTGATAAGTGGAATAGCCTCCCATCAGAAGTGGTAGAGGCTAATACAATAGAACAGTATCACATTTAAGGGTATAGTACACAAAATTGAGACTAGACTATGGTCAGTATATTTTTGAATACACAACTGGACAGACTGGATGGGCCATGTGGCTCTTATCTGCTATGACTTTCTATACAGCAGCTTTCAAAGTGTGCCATGGCAAAGCCAGAGACCGTGGGGGATAGACAGATATATGGGCCTAAATTTACTAAGCAGGGAGATTGAAAAGTGGGGATGTTGCCCATAGCAACCAATCAGATTCATGCTCTCAGTTTTATTTTACATACTGGAGAATGAGAGCTTGAATCTGATGATTGCTATGGGCAATCTCCCTGCTTAGTAAATGTAGGGCATGGTGAGTGCAGATTTAATGAAAGAACAGCTTGGTAATCATCATGACTTACAGGCACTACATTTCCCCATGTCTAAGAGGCCCCGCTGCATAAGACTCACCTAATTTTAGGTATCTTATACATGGGGAAATGAATCTTACGCAGTCCCTGTCTGCCGGGGTAAGAGGTAGAGAGGGACAGTGTTAGGAGCCGCACCGTGAGCCGGGTCCCTGCTCTCTCACTGGTGGCCAGTGAAACGTGTCCTGGCTACGGGGAAATGTCCGCGGCTGTCACTGTGCGCAGGTCCTGGCTGTGGTGGCCGCCCTGCTCTGTCAGAAAAACATAACACGCACCCTGTTTTTACCCCCATATTTTTGTCAAAAAGGTGTGTCTTATACATGGGGAAATGAATCTTACGCAGTCCCTGTCTGCCGGGGTAAGAGGTAGAGAGGGACAGTGTTAGGAGCCGCACCGTGAGCCGGGTCCCTGCTCTCTCACTGGTGGCCAGTGAAACGTGTCCTGGCTACGGGGAAATGTCCGCGGCTGTCACTGTGCGCAGGTCCTGGCTGTGGTGGCCGCCCTGCTCTGTCAGAAAAACATAACACGCACCCTGTTTTTACCCCCATATTTTTGTCAAAAAGGTGTGTCTTATACATGGGATATACAGCACCTCATGGGAAATAATTGCGCCTCCTTGAATATATAAATGGATCCTTGAACTAGGCCAGTTCTATACTATTGCAAAGCCCTTCAGCACTGTTTTGTCTGTTTCCTCAATTCACTTCTGTAGGTGGTAGGTTTACATTCAGCGCTGTAGACTGTATAACCCCTAGGGGTGCATTTCCCTATATACCATAGTAACATCATGTAGCACAAGGGACTTTGATAATGTTAATAAATAGATTTTGAAATACAGATTTTAGGTATGGTTGTTTTCTCCATGTATTTTCATTTCAATGTATGTCCTGTATTTACTAAACTGCAGGAATGGAATAGTTAAGGACCAATCAGATTCTTGCTGACATCCTCTAATATGCAATAGGAAAGTGAGAGCTAAAATCTGGTTGCTCTGGGTAACATCTCCGCACATCCATTCCTGCAGGTTTGGAAATATAGGCTAGAAATGTGTAGTAAAGTATGTGGACAGGTGACCGGCCGTCCGTGTCCTAACTCCTTAGATTCACGGGACATTGAAGAATGGAGAAGCGGGCGTATGACAAGAGCAGCGGCGTCTGATATTTGCTTTGTTATATAGTGAGAATCATATAATAGAGGAGCTTATCGATATACATGCTCTGGATATTCTGATAATCTTTGCTTCTTCTGTAGTTGTGCCCTTTGATACTCCAGTATATATACATATATATATATATATATATATATATATATATATATATATATATATTATACGCTGTTATATACTATAGTGACCTGGTACCAAGCATGTTGTTGGTACATAGCAATCAGCAGCCATAATAGTGGTTTCCACAGACGCGCTGTGTCCTGTACAATGCTTAGTCCTGGACATTCAGTGTATTTCCGTTATACAGCACTATACTCTTCTAGGCCTATAGAGTGATCATTACAAGCCACAATAACCACACTGGAGAAGGTAAAACTGCCACAATGTTTGTAAACAGCAATTAAACCAAAACAATACGCCACAATAAACAGTGCTGGTGTATCATCTCCAAACCCAGTTAGTTACTTCTGTCTCTTTCCCTTTTGACATAATGTTAAATATCAGTGATCAGCTAGTATGGCATCCAATAGCCAATATATGATATTATATAATTATATGCAGGCAACAATTAGCGGTGTGCATCGATTTTCATTGTGGGGGGGGCTAGTCATTCACGTTCTCCCTTCGCGGCTCCCCTCACTTTGTGACTCTGTACAATCGGGAACAGGTGCTGAGTCATTTTGGAGGAGGGGGGAGAGTGGTTCGACCCCTCATTCCCTGATTGTGACGCCTATGTAGGCAATCATTGTATGCAGGTCTCTTGCTTGTATAATTCCTCTGCCTGTGTTTTACATGTTCAATGAGCTCACAGGCCACTTATTGACCATGTTAATAACATGTTAGGAATATACATGTCTAGGTTTTGCACCTTATATATATATTAAAGTGAAAAATCTCCACAAATAAGCACAAACAAATTCCTTCATTGAAATTATTAGTAGCCATTTTTATTTTTCATTTTGAAACCACATGCAAAACTTCTTGATGATTCATGAACTAATTGATAATATATGACTGTGATTATTTTTTTTAAATGATTATTTATAATTAAAATGACTATGCTTTATTTTCATACTTTCGCTAAATTTACATTTTTATCTTAACGTATATGTATGTATCTGTTTGTGTGTGTGTGTGTATATATATATATATATATATATATATATATATATATATACATATATACACACACATACATATAATTCAGTGATCTGATATATATTCAGTGTATTGTGAGTTAAGTATAACTTCACTGCATTATAAATCATCCACAATATGACTTTCTATCACAATTGTAGACGCTATAATACATTTTTGTCCCTCAGTAGCCACATTAAATACCTGCTGTAACAATAAACACCCCTTTAAAATGACTTTTCATATGCCACTTGTCCAGGAAAATAGTAGTATATGAATTACAATAGACCATTGGGCACAGGGTTATTGCATTTACAGTCTTTTACAGCCAATAAACATTATGATGTGTTTTACATTTTTGGACATGATCGCTGCAATATCCTCAACCTGGATAATTGCTGACATTTGGAGGTTCTGGTACTGACTCCAGCAGTCTAAGTGAGCTTGTAACCAGGATTATAGATCACAACAGTAATTCAGTTTAGCTAAATTTATTGCACAATGGCAGCCAGCAAACATTGCAATCTCTGGAGAGTTTTCCCCTTTAATAGCTATTCTATAGCGGACATCAGTGTTTAATCAATTGCATCATAAAATAAGTCATTTTAATTGCTCTGGCAATTTGGTATGTCCCTGCAGTAGGGGATGCGTTAAGGATTTACTGCTTGTGTGTGACATAGCGGAGCTCCTCTGCTATTAGAAGGCGTTAGATGAAATGTGCACGTTCTTGAGAAGAGAGAGGACGGTATGTAGACATGCTCCATAATTATTATCAATAGTACTATGCTATATAAAATGTACACTCTAGGATTGGATAGAGCTGAACATTGGAAACACTGCTACAATTTGTAATGGTAGAATCTATGGTTCCTTCATTCGTTTTACTACCCATGTACCCAAAGATGTGGAATCACCAGACATGTTGTGGAGAATCTAGCTGACTCCATTGTATGTAATAGGAAAGTGAAGAATCTGGTTGCAATTTAATAACTGTAGCTCCATGTGTCAGCACATATATAAAGAGGAGGCCTAGTTCACAATATAGCTATATTGGCATACTCTCTCCTACCCAGCATCAAGGTACCTGCTCTGGGCGAGTCCCTATATGTGTTACAGTATAATTGTGGTCATTGGCTGCGTCTTTTTTCATTCTATATATACACTTAGCACATTTAATGTATTTGAAGAAAAGTGCGGCCTATGTTTTGTTGTTACTAATACTGTTTTACTTTGGGGGCCTGACCCTTCCCAAAATAGAGGGCTATCTTACTATAGACATGCTGGGCTAGTATTACTAAACTGGGGAAAATTCTCTATTAGGTAATAGGAAAGTGAGAGCTGCATTCATTGGTTAATATAGTTCATGTGCCATAACTTGTAGTATAGCAGATCCTCCAACATGACCCATTCCACAAGGTACAAAACCTGAGTTTCAGCAGTCATTTACTATGGTAACCCCCTGTGTCAGGTGAGATCAGGGGTACGCGAAGCCCTGTCTGGGGCTACACAGAGCCGCTGGGCACAGTTGTAAACAGCAACTACTACATTTTAACCATGAGCAATAGCAGCAATATATGAGCAATATCATAGGACTGAATAGCATATGTAAAAAATACATATAAAAATCATTACTAAGATATATACCAGGAATGTGTATGTATTGGCATGATAACATTGCAAATATGTATATATGTAAGAAATATGTAAAAGAATTAGTGAGTCTTCTAATAACACATTAGTGTAGAGAGAGGGATATGGGTGGAGAATGGAATTAAGCAAAAGCTTATGGGGGTCAGTGGTAATTTAATGAGTGACAAGGTCATCCCAGACAAGGGTGCAGAACCATTGAGTTAGATTGTAGCACACAGGTGGAGTATTATCTACCCGGTGGTATGGGTAATGTTGGGGAGTCTGATATAGCTCTAATAGCATTTAGTTATGCTGAGTGTGGGTCACGGTGACACAAAGGAGTTTCCTATGGAATACATACAAATAGCTGTAAGTGAGGGTCAGATTTGTATATAACTTCAATAAACCCATAGCTTATAGGCAGGGTCTGGACGTTTGCCTCTTGTTCCTTCTTGCTACCATTTTGAAATGCTCCAGTGTGTGCTGTGTGCAATATTATTCATCTATGAGTTTCCTTAGGATTATTTTTTATTCGTTTGAAGGAATGATCCCCTGTGGCGTTTTTTAAGGTTCAAAAGGCCCTGCAGGATGACGACTTAGTTACAATATAGTCTATATTCCATAGATGTTGGTAGTGTGAATATATTTGTCCCGTATGGAATAAGGCGATAGAAAGTTCAGAGATAAGTGTTTAAAATCTATAAAGCATCTGCAAACATGTTGGGGCCTGGATAGCTTATAGTTTGTATGAATGTCTTGTACCATGTTTGAGGTGTGAATTGTGTAAGGTGGGTGGATTAATGCTACCTGCGTGCAAGGAACCTCAGAATGTTGTCTGAAAGGTTGTGGTTCTTAGCGTTTTTGGGTGTGTACCGGTTACCCACTATAGAATTGGTTTACGCATCACTGACCAATCCCATTCTATACCCCTACCTCCATCACTATGATATTGCTATTAGCAGATCAACTCCTCAGCTTTTACATAGTATTGGTTATGTTACTTATTAACCTCTATTTACCCATACAACCAACAGATGCTTGATTTTAAACTGTAATTGCAGTTAAGTGGAAATTGTGTGCAATGATAGATAACCTTTATTAAGATATTGCTACTTAGAATGAAATTCTAGTACAATTTATTTACCTTATATAGCAATATAAAATCAGATTTTTTTATGAAATGACAATGAAGCTATCTTTCTGCATCTAGCATTATATATGGTTACATTGCAGCACTCCAGGCTTGAGCTATAGTTCCCGGCGAGTCCTTATAGAAGGCTGCATGCCTGTATAATCAATGCATCGACTGTTGCTGATATTCCGAATTTTATACTTTAGACAAGTCCTACTTTTATCTCGTTTCAGGAAACCTGCTTTCTACTCAGCAGGCGTTCAATATCTCCACTTGTACCCGCATGCAGACGCTGGCTGCACATCGCTGGCCTTTTAGAATTACTCACTAACTGATTGATCCAGTTTAAGAAAATGATATTGTTATGTATGGAAGAGATGGTAATCCCATGTTTTATTCTATTGGAATAGTCTTAAAATGATCCATTTTCTAAGGCTCAGCAGGGAGCAAGAATCATGTTTCTTGCGAGACTTTGGTCTGAGTCAATACGTTATCCAGCAGTTCACTAGGAAGGAATAGCAACTTTGCATTTTTTACTTTAACATCTCACTTTAAATCTTGGAAGAAATTGTAAATCATCTTGTGTAATGCAATACACCTAATGTGTTTAAATTAGGGCCCAGATTTACTGGGAAAGGAAAAGTGGAGTCTAGCTTCACTTTGCTATTGCATACTAGAGAATGTCAGCTTGAATCTAATTGGTTGCTATGGGCAACAGCCCCACTTTTCCTTTACTGAAATCTAACCTAACCAATCAGGAGGAAGAGTGCTTTGCAGGATCCATTTCTATATTTCCATTTAGCAATAATGATGGAGAGGATTCTATTTGTAGTAGAGCCTCTGAAGTCCTGTCTGATTGCCTGCAGTGCTTTGCCAAGAGGCTCTTCTCTGAACGGGTTCATATGTTCTGTATAGGCCCGTTGTTAGAAAGAAAAAAACACATTGACAGGAGGAGAAAAGTTATTTTTGCTTTATTAAATGCTTACATTAAATAAATGCAGCTTAATCCTGAAAGATAGACTCTGATAGCCCTACTTTCCTCACAAATGTATCTCCAGAAATCACAATTTACAGTGGCTTAAGTAGGTGTAAACATATACATCCCATATAACTATATATTTACATTTTCTAAATATTTTTTTAAGGTTGTGGTCAATAGGTTATATTGATTTCTAAACACAAATCGTAAATACAGACGTGACCTAGTCACTTATTAGCAAACATTTCAACCCCCTCTGGGATTTTGCCATTTAATGTGTGTGTGTTATACCCCGTTCACACAGACTACCCTGGTAAATCTGTTTTTAACGAGCAGGGTTGTCAGCTGTGGATCTGAATTACCCTGGTAATTAACCCTGTTCACAGTGCTGAATTACCCAGGAAATTCACAAACTACTCTGGTAATTCACCCTGGTCAACACCGTTCACACTGAACCAGGGTAGGTAGTAGTAATTTTAGCGCCGTTCACACTGAGCACACTACCCGAGTAATTCAGTCAACCCGGGAAGTTGACTGAATTACCTGGGTAATAGCCCTCTGTGAGAACGGGGTATTAGTGTGTGTTATTGTATTTTTTATTGTACTAAAAGATTTTATATAAAACTAAATAGAAATGTAAAATATTTGAAGCATGTCAAGCAGCAGTTATTACAGGAAATGTTTCCTGATGATTATGTCTCATTGTGTGAATGGAGAATGTGCTGTAATAATGGAATGCAGCAGTGACACAACAGTGTTTCCATGATTTCAAATGATAAATGTGACAGGCACATCCTCAGGGAGTAATAGCCCCGGTTTGGGGGCAGAATACCCTTATCTTGTAAGTAAGAATAGGCTCAAGGCATCTTCTATTCTGTCATTTTATGACCACATCATCCAAATCTGATGACACCTAAAAACGAAAAAAAGCGCCTGTCAATGCACCAGATCCAGGACTGAGCACGAGAGAGGAAAGTTACACCTGGGTATAATCATGCTGAATTGCAGGGGACGTAAAGAGTATTAGAGGTGATAGATTATATTTCCTGTTTCATTTTACTTCCCCTGAAATATAACATGGTTTTACCCAGGTGTAACTTTTCTCTGGGCTTTGTCCTATGTTACTATGGGCTGTCCTCCTCTACAACAAAAACTGGGGTTTCCGACTTGTGGTTTCTGCCTCCCAGGGTGTGATTTATGCATATCATACCGGAACCCCGTCCCTGGGCGGTAAATAATTCATTTATTATGGATGGGTGGAGCTTGACATGATAAAGCCCTCCCATTCTCTATAACAATCGGGCTGGAAGCAGGGATTTATATAAAATTTCGGGAGAATTGGCCAAACTTCGGGAGCCTCCTACAGAACTACGTTGACCAAGACAAAGACACTGCCCTCAGAGTCATATGACCTAAATATTAGATTGCTAAAAACGTAACTCTACCAAACGTGTTTTACTACGCTTCCCATCCTCATATGAAGATTCACATAGAATAAGAGCATTTATGGATATAAATACAAATATAGGAAGCCTGTATTTTAGTGTGTTCCAGTAAATTACATATACTTTTACTTATACCTGAAATAACCATTTCTGCCTCATCCGGGACCGGTAGCTTCCTGCAGAAAATGAAGGGGGGCTTTGGTTTGCCCACTTTGATTCACGGAAGCTGCCATAATTTGTCTACGTTTAACACAGAATCTATATTGAGTTGTACAATAAAAACAAACTGTCCAGAAATAAAAGTGTATTAAAATAGTACACATTACTGGCAGCTGAAAATCCGCTAGTGTGTGGTGTTTGTGTTTAGTGGTTTACAGGAAGTCTTACTGGAGCAATTGTGTGACATAAACTAGATGTTAGGCTATGGTTAGAAGATTGCAACTTTACTTCCCCCCACGTATGTCTTGAAGCTTGGCTGTTATGGGGAATACTATCTGATTTTCTGATAAATATTATCAGTGTTCTCTATAAGATAGGACTTGGCATACTTTATAACTAGAAATACAAAATCACTTATGATAAGGTCAAGTCCCATGTCAAGGTCTCCGGAGACCTGTTCGGCAGCTGGGTGTGATCTCCCTTGTCATGTGGAAAAAGCAGGGAATAGCGGCGCTTACATTGTGACTCGTGTGTGGACCAGCAGCCTGTGCGACCTCTGAAAGCTCTAGTATACCCAAACCCAGCCCCGATTGTTTCATTTAACCTTCCAACCCGGACCCACCTGGTGTAATTTAGGTGGTAGTGGGAGAAAGACGTATCAACGTGCGGAAGCTCTATGTACACGAAATTCCGTCCAGCAACTTCTGGAGCGCATATGTGCGGACACCGGGCTTCCAGATCCAGGATCCCAGCAGTATTCTTTAACTTAAGTCTTAACTTTTATTAGATGTACCCAAATGGTTTTTTTTTTTATTTACTTTCATTTGTGTTCATATGAGTACACACACTGTGTAAAAGTTTTAAAGACTGAGCTCTGTGTGTTGTATTGAAAATAATGTTCAAGTTCCAGTTACTATAATGAGGTAAATGATAAAAGTGCTGTTATTCATAACACTCTGGATCAGCACCTGAATGTCATTATTAACACGATACTGCATAGGTTAATAATAATGAGCCGTATCCCGACTGTGGAAACGCACTACAGAATACAGTGCGCTTGTGTAACTTGTCACTACGTGCATAAGCAAGGTACACATAGGGGGCATATGTATTGTACAGTAAAGAGGCTGGCTTCACAGGAGTCCTGGGTGCGGAATACCCCCCCATATGGAGAGAGTGGTCTCCCCCCCATAGAGAGGGGAAACAACATCTGCATTATTAGTTAAGCAAAATCAGCATTCAAATGCATCCAGCAAAATGTGTGATTTTACATACACACTGGACAAGAAACACATATATTGAGCACATATGAGAAATCGTTCTCTATTTTACTTTATGTGACTGAATTCTTTCTGTACCATTGCATTACTGCTTTCTCCTTTAATGTAAGACATATTTCTTTTATTTAAAGTACTTGCATCCCAGTCAATGATCTTGTTGTTCTATTCATAATCACTAAAGTGCTTTAAATGCTTACACAGAAATACTAACCCTGTCCTTGATTGTATGAGAGATGCTTTCCATAGTTCAGTGTTGTGTTTTCAACTTGTAATTATCCTAGGAAAAAACCCAGCGCTGCAATTAAAGGACTGTGTCTAATCATTTTAATCTAACGTAATAGCATCTTAGTAACCTTGCAATTTCAAAAATAAGTGTTGTACTGGAGTTTAATATCAGGGACCTGATGTAGTAGGACGTACGTGTGCTATTCAAAAAGCGCACACACACAAACATATGAAATGTGTGTGAAGAATTTGTCAGCCAGCTATCGTGTGCCCATATGTTGCCCAGGCCAAGTACCCATCTGTGTTTGGAGACACAGTTCAGAGTTTCTCTTGCCAGCTACACATATGTTATATCGACGCACACTTACACTGCTGAAATATTATATATTGGTGGAAATTACGGCACCACTATGCATTGATCCTGATAGGACTGGCATAAAATTCTGATATATATACTGATATATAAACAGTGTTCACACTGATGACCCAGCAACTTTTTAAAGGCGTGAGTTTCTGCCTTTTTTTTCTCCTCCCCACTTGTTTCAGGCAACCCAGAATTTTTCAAATCAATGTGAACAGGGTATCTTTAAGCAGGAGCATTTGTCGCAATTATCACATAATCTGTGGCCAACTTTGAGATCTGTCCAATCTTAATTCCAAAGACACCCTTTAAAGGCCACATTACAATGATTATGATGATATGATGATGACTTCAAGACACCTGCGGCTGAAAGTGTAGCAACAGAAAAGCAAAAGCAGAGATTTTATGTATACACAAATTTTACATTACTCATAAATCTGGCTCAGAGCATGGATTATACTAAGGGGAACATATAATCCTCTGTTCTTCAAACATAAAGATTAAAAATAGCAGCCAAGTTATAGGAGGAATTGGATTTTTCAGCTGTCAAGTCATTAGGATGATTTTCTGTATTACAGATAGTAAGATTTATATACAGAAAATTTGTTGTTTTTTTTTTTAACTTTAGCAAACACTCGCTGCTCGAGAAACTGCTTTATCATGTATGTGGGGTTTTTACAGTGATTATTTAAAAAAACTATTTTTAAAGCTACTCTATTCCTCCAGCTTTATTGCCTTTAGAATGTTTCAATATTATACTACTACTAGCTATTACATTATAAGACGTTGTAGTATGAAAGGATAATTTCGGGACACTCCCAAAATTCAAGTATTGCTCTTGTAATCCTGGGAATGCAGACAAGTCTCCTGGTTTTGGATGTGCCAGTAATGATTTCATTAAATGACTGAAAAGTTCTATAATGGGTTGAACCTAATGACATTTGTTACTTTCCAAGATCTCCCAGAAGGCAGAATGAGAATGTCAGCTACCCTGTAGTAGAAGTGTATTTAGATAACATTAATGCTGTACTTATTTTAAGTTTAAGGGCCTCACATATAGGGGTATATTTACTAAGCAGTGAGATTGCAATGCGATTGAAAAGTTGGGATGTTGCCCATAGCAACCTATCAAATTTGATGTCACATTCTCCAGTGTGTAAAATGAAATGAAGAGCTTGAATCTGATTGGTTGTGTGCAATCAGACATATATTCTTCCTTACATTCAGAGGGCAAGTTGCAAATGGTATTCAAATAAAAATACCATACCTAAGGCTCAAACAAATATCTTTTTGAATAGTGCATTTTTCAATATCTAGTTGCAAATCCAAATGAATTATATGTCCAATAGTTGTTTGCACAGAGTAAATAAACTGCACACGCTGAAACAAGACCGACCGCTTCAGAGGAGTGCAGAAAAAGTCCTAACCATAACTATCATAACATTAGATGGTGGAATGATAGGGAACTGCTCAAAATCTACAGAAACCGGGATCTCGCTGAGTCCAGGGAGCGCAGAGTGACGTCTTAGACCTTCAGACTATTATCCATTCCAGCAGCAATAATATATCCATTGCAGCAATTGTCCATTTGGTAGCTTAGACCCCAGACAACCCTTAAAAGAAAAGACAAGCCTCTGTTTTGCTTTAGAAGCCTGCAGAAAACCATTATTTATAACACCTGTCAATACGCTTCTAATTCACCTTTACTTTCCTGTCCTTCTTCCTCCCACAGGGAAACTGTGTAAACCTGACAGAGACGCTGACGCTCTATGAAGAACAGCTGAACATGCTTTATTGCCCTGTGGAATTCTCTAAGGAGATAGTGTGCATTCCCTCCTACATGGAACTGTATCCTTTGTAAACCCAGGCTCAGAAACACTGCACACCTTGGCTGAGGATACGGCAACGTTTACATGCATATTTTATATCGCTGGAATTATCATTATTTTCTTTCTCTTTTGGATCCTTTTGGATATAATATTGTTTTTTTAAATCACAAAAATATGAAATACTAAGGCCTTGAATGTTTTGATGTTGATTGCAAAGATGATTAACACAATATATATATATATATATATATATATATATATATATATATATATACACACACACACACGTGTGTGTATACATACACACAAATGTTATTAACACAGAATGTGTGGCGAAGAGGGGCCTTCAAGCTTACATTCTAAAGGACATTGTTTCATACACTATACACACACTATACATACGGGAATACACTATACACACATACACATAGGGACAATTTAGTCAGCTGCCAACTAACCTACCAGCATGTTTTGGGTAGGTTAGTTGGTGGCAGCTGTGGGAGGAAACCGGAGTAATCTGAGAAAACATACAAACTCCACATAGATATGGTCCTTTCTGGCAATCCAACTTACAACCTTAGCACTGTGAGGCATCAGTGCTACTTGCTGAGACATCCATATCCATCAGAGTTGTTGAATTGCAGAATTTCCAGGGGGGCTCCTGAAATTTGGGTAGTGCTCCCGTAATCCCAGGAGAGAAGACATACCTCCCAGCTCTGGATCTGCTAGCAGTGGTTATACTAAATTACAGTGGGCAATGCTTAACATTTTTGACATTAAGGCCTGCCACTGCGCTGTCTTTTCTTTCCCGTCGGCAACTCTGATATATATATATATATATATATATATATATATATATATATTCATTGTTGGTCTCCCTGCCTACAAAATCAATTACAAGGACACATAAAAGCACAGCGCAATGTAATGTGGAGATGGACCATAAATACTGCTACATACTACCACTGTTATCAAACCTGTTATCAAACTGAAAACATCTTAGATGCAGTACAATGAATCAGAGAAATCATATTGATCCATACATCTTCATTTGGCTACACAGTGCCCCCCGAATGTTCCCATATAGTGGTTTTACATATTACATTTATTTCTTTATTTAGTGACATAGTTTGAGTACATTATGCAGCACTTTACAGAGAGTTTAATCATCGACATAAGTCTCCCCCCCCCCACCACCACCACTAGAGTTTACCATTTCAATTCTCAAGCACGCACATGGGATTAAACACATTTAGCTGAAGGAAATTTATATAATCCATTCCCTGCAGCCAGAGAAGACAAATTCACATCCATTTAACTGAGAACATTTCCTGAAAATGATTGCTAGCTGTAAAGTTTATCAAATTGCCAGTGCCCTAGATAGAGGCAATGCGCTGCTTAGAAATAAGTCACAACCTCTCTCTACATTTCCCTCTATTTCTTGGAAGCAAAAAAACTTTTGCTATGTCTAATATGTTACAGCCATATACGGTATATTAGTCGGATTATCACTTGACCTGGCGGGGGCAAAACAATATTGTCTTAAAAGTAATAGATTCCTGGGACTAAATTTACTAAGCAGGGAGATCGCATGGAAATTGAAAAGTGGGGACGTTGCCCGTAGCAACCAATCAGATTCCAGCTTACATTCTCCAGTATGTAAAATGACTAGCATTACACCAGGCTGACCAGGCTCCCGCAGTCACACATCCAGCGATGGATCTCACTGGTGTATGGCCAGCATAAGAGCATTCTGATTGGTTGTTATGGGCAACGTCACTACTTTTTATTCCCCTGCTACGTAAATATAGGTCCCAGAATGATCTGATTACTTTCCCTTTTCCTCTCCTGACTATTTCTAGTGTTGGAGAATCTTCATATGTGTAGTGCATTGTGTATTGCAGATAGGTTTTTTTTGTTTGTTTGTTTCTTTTACATTAAATGTCGTTCACTCCTTGAAGTGGTGCTGTGACCTCTTGTGACACCATATAAATAATAGATACAGGGCAGAGCGGAGAGACTCGCATATGTTTTGTTTGGAATAAATTGTGACCCACACTTGGTATTTATTACTTGAGAGAGTATGTTCTCCTCTTTGCACTTTGAAGTATTGGTACATACTTGATTGATAGCTTTGACCTATGATAACTTTTGAAGTGGTACTGATTATAGAATTGCTTTGAGTTCACTTGCCCTTTCTTTTAGTAGTGATAGTTTACAGTATGTTCTAGCATTTCTCATGGGAGACATAAAGGATTTTCAAAGGATGTCCAATACTGCTAATGCCTGAATACGTATTAATGGTATGCACATATTCATAACTATATCTCTGGTTGTGCTCACATTAAATAATGAACTTTTCCCTATTAACTGTTTTCCTATATAAGTTTGTACTGAGCATGCACATACAGATACACTACTAATCTGGCGACACTACACTCACCTCTGGATTGGCCCATATAGGTACAACATTAAAGGGTCTTTAAGCTGAAGACAAAAGAACAAGTAATCAGGTCACACAATTATTTTAAATTCATGTCTGGTGGATTCTGTTGTAGAGAACAAATGTATACATATTGTGACATACTTCTATATGTATATTATTCATACATCCTGACAGCATCCGTGTCCTTTCCGCACATTGGATGTCGATTGCTTCTCTCTTATTATGAAAGGTTTGTAACCACTGATCATGGCCAGGGCCGGCAACAGAAATCTTGGGGCCCCGGTACACCCAGTTTTTTTGCGGTCCACCTCAATAGTGACTAACTGTTGGAGTCCGTGCGAGTGAAGTGAGCGACCTCACCTTGGCCATATGGAAGAACCCAGATGGGATCCAGAATTAGGTTCCTGCTGCCAATGTGATCGCAGCTTTAAGTGCAACGGCATCGGAAGTCTGTTTCTAGTCCACTCTTATATATGTGTGTTCACTGATCCCACACACAGTTTACACACATCCATATTAAATAATTTATATTGGGATATTAAAATATATCAGCCAATCAGATAAGTGCATTTTTGGACTGTGTTGTCAGTGTTTCATGCACACTGCTGATTTCCTAGAATTGTACCATTTAGCAATGAATGAATTAATAGGTTTATATAATTGATATTGGGTTTCTTATATTTTTGGGTGCTACAATGGGGTATATTTACTAAGCAGGGAGATTGCAGTGAAATTCGAATTTGGGGAAGTTGCCCATGGCAACCAATCAGATTTGAGTTCACATTCTCCAGAGTGTAAAATGAAACTGAGAGCTCAAATCTGATTGGTTGCCATGGGCAACTTCCCCAAATTCGAATTTCACTGCAATCTCCCTGCTTAGTAAATATACCCCAATGTCTTCATTTCCTGTTTAATGTTTGTTTGTAGGATTCTGTTTTTGCTGTTGCTTTTTATGTTGCTGGTTTCAAATCTTTCCATACGTTTCCCTTTTTTCTCCTTCTTTGTATGGAACTGTTTGCAAACAAGTAGTTATGTGACCCATAGCAACCAACCAGATGTTTGCTTTCATTTTAATGTGTTCCTCAAGAATTTCCACTATGACCCTGCATGCGGAATGTAAAGCACATGTGTTGTCTATTTCTAAATAGTATTTCCGTCATTGTTGCCACACTGAATACATTTTGCCCACACACCACAAAGCAATTGATGTATAATCAGATAATAGAAAGACAATAGTTCATCCGATTTTCAGGGGCTCCTGCATATTTTTTATATATACTGTATATAAGCCATGTTTGTGTGCTTAGTCTTGTAAGGAAATGTAATTAATAGTGGGGGGGGGGTGATGTTCTTTTCCCATAAAACCAGGTACAGTAGGTTTTGCCTCTCAGCGTTTCAGCCTTTTTCTCTTATGATTATCCAACTTCTTGTATTCATACAAAAGCAAATATGAGAAATAGAAAACAAGAATGGGTAAATACATTACACTGCTGAGCTGGATGTAACGATCAGAGGACTTCAAGCCCGACATGTTATATAATTCATGAAATCACAAATAATACAACATACTCGACTAGACCCAATCAATGCAAGGTAGCAACAGAACAGCATGTATGTGAGTGTAAGGGTAGCAGTCTGACCACTTACTCTGAATGCAGATCTGGTAGTACAGAGATCTGCAGGTATTTGGATTTAGGTGAGGATGCCAAAAACTTGAAGTATATCAGAGCACATTGCAAAATAGAATTAGGATAAAATGAGCACAGTGAGAAACTGCTGGACTTCCATAGGAAGCATTTAATACATATTCATTTAACCAATAAGTGTCTATGTACAAGAAAGCTTCATGAGAAGGCTGCATTATTATAAGTATTGTGAGCGGGAGGGGTTTTCCAGCATAAATTTGAACACCAACACGAGGCTTTTGGTACACCCGGCCTCAGCCAGTTTTATTCAGCACACAAATCATAAAAACAAAAACAAAATCTTAGCCCGTCTGGGCACTACCTAAACATAAGTCTTCCTGACTAACACTATAACAAAACAATACCTTTCAAGGCGCAAGCAGACAGAGGTGGTTCAGGGTCTCTCCCCCAGGATAGTCAGAGCCGAGTGAGAGCTTTACCTTCAGCCCTAATTAGTCTGGCAGCAGCCAGACAGCCCACAAGACCCGGACAGGGCTTAATGTATGGAGCCCACCCTACACTCTTCATACATACCCTAGGAAATCCTTACCTGGCTTTTACAACAGCTGCAAATGCGTTTCCCAGCAAAATCCTTGGGTCTCAGAACTTACAGGTCAGTAACCTGTGAGACACATACCTCCCTTCACATACATAACCCGTGACTCTTCTTTTGGGCCTATAAACTTGCTTAAAACTGTGTCAGACACCAAAAAAGTAGTGTAGGCGATGAGCCGTCCTAAATGCAGGATTACCGGGATAAGCCTGACCCAGTTCAGTAATGTGCCTTGTTTGTTTCCATTTTCTATTTGTCCAGTTTAATGTTGTTGAAGGACTTGCTCACCTAGTGTTAAGAATTGCAACATTAGTCTAAATCAGCCCTGGCATGAAAATAAATGACCTTGAGTAGGCAACAAGTAGTGTAAAGTGACAGGAAAATAGATAATATTGAATGTCAAGGATGTAGCCTGTTCATCATGTCTATTTTCTCGTGATTGTGATAGACACAGCGTTCCTTATCTCTTACAATATCTTTGTTACTTCATACATGTTTGTACTGTCCTTTGTGTAATATTTATGTATAGTCCACATCAAGGGCATGTTGTCAACTTGTACAAATAGTGATCATGGTAAAAAGGAATATTATTCTAAAATGTAAGAAGACAGATTGTGGAAAAATAAATACAGTGTATATATATATATATATATATATATATATATATATATATATATATATATACATATATATACATACATACATACAGACAGACTTGGGAGGAAGCTAATTATGTTGCAGCAATTCTTAGTATTTTTAGCTAATAGGTTTTGTAAAAAGGACTAACACAGTACTAAACAGCTTATGTATACCATGGAAAGTGCAGAAACTTTCTGACAGCCATCTATGTGAAGTGTTATTGCTTCTCTCTTATTCTGGAAGGTTCTGAACCACTGATCATGGCAACAAGTTATGCTGAGAGATTCCATGGAAGTCACTGCCTAAGTCCCAATCGTTACTGGTCGGGGGTTTGATCACATCAGCAACGCCCATCAATAGCCATTGTATGCCTTGTGCCGTTCAGGGGGCTGGTCTTCAGACGTGATTTGCATAAATCACACCTTCTGTCCAACCCCCATGCTGTTGATTTTTGGTTTCTGCCAGGAGGGAGAAGTCAAAAGTGGGCAACCCTGGGTAGAGATGACATGTGGGACTCAAGTCGGTATACATGAAAAACCCATCATGCTTTGTCAGATATCAGCTAAGCTTATACTGTTAGAGCATGCTGGGACATGTAGTGACACATGTTGCCTCTGTCTGCTCTACATTGTAACGTGTTATCCTACTCTCGGTCCACTATATGACCCTATTGTCATGTTCTGCTCCCCTCTATCCTCCGCTGTGTCCCCCCATTGTACATCTATCTAGGATAGTATAGGCCAGCTCAGATTGGAATTATGTATATCATCATGTCTTTTGTGTGTTGTTTTTCATCACATGCTTTAGCACAATGTCTGTTTAGCACAATGTCTGTTGTATACGTAACACAGATTAGGATGTTATAAACTTGCCATTTTTTATTTTATGTCAGGTAAGTACAATATATATTTCATGTTACCTGAAAAGCAGCAATTACCTTCCATTGGAATGTGCTTAGAGTAGCGTTTTAGACACATGATCCTAACAAGCTGCATGTCTGTGTCTGTTCAACCTCCTCGTCTATTCTCCTTAATGATTGTTTTTCTTCAGATGGGTGTTTTACAGAGTATGGAAGAAAAACTGTTCCTGAGCATGCAGACGATCAAACTCTTCCACTCCGCTCTGCATGGGGCATCTTAGGCTTGTCACCTGCTGCATGTCGGCGTTGTGAGAAACTCAAACTATACTCTATAGATAATCACAAGAAAGATCAATAGGCGTGAAAGTGGAGGTTTAAGATGTTATTAAGTTTGGAGAGGGAAAAAGAAGAGTGAATTGAAAACGTTGTTGTAATGAACTGGTTGATGATGTTACTTTAATATTGTCTTTTGTCCTGTTATTTTATTTTTTTTTATTATTTGAATATTGAAAGTTAATGTCAAAAATGTCAGCATGCTATAAGCTGCACAATGCACTGAACCTAAAGAATGTGATTTATTGTTATGATTTTTGTGTCACTAGATATTTTTAAATATCAGCAGGTCTTCAAAAGATATATATATATAAAATTCTATAAAGACATATAAGCATTTAAGTTCCCCATTCTCTCAAACGCTCTGTAATACATTATTATCATTATGTTTTTGGTACATGAAATATTTGTGTTATGTATGTTGATGCTGAGAAGCATCTCACATGTTTCACATCCATTTTCTTTTGTAATGCATTGCAAATTTCTGCAAAAATTCATGTTAATTACATAATTGCAAAATAACATAAATGAATAGTCGGATATATTCCTCAATACAGTTGCTCTATATACTTTTCCTCTATAGGTTTGAATCAAATATAAAAACATGTAATACAGTAATGTTAGTTTAGTGAGTATTATTATATACCCCCAAGGTTTGGTCTACCGTATTTCCAGAATTCTCTCGTCAGGAATTAATGGTTTGTACATGTCCATCTGCAGCGTATGGATTTTATTTCGTTGCCTTTTATACTTTTCTTTATAATTGCACAAACATGGAAAGAGGATATGTAGAAACCAATGTTTGAAAGTTACAAAGAAACCCTTTTGGGTGTTGAGTAGCTTCCCTCACCAGTAACCAATAATGTGCTAAGAACAATTACCACTTTACTGTTAGAGGGTTATGAATGGCCATAGATCACTTTCCAATTTTTTTATGTGAATGGCCATGGCCATCAGAGTCAGAGAAAGCTTGGACACATGCTCACTTTAGAGGTGTCAATGATGATATAGGAGACACTTAGAGCCCCCTCTCTCTCTCTCAATCCAGAGACCTAGATCAGGGGTCGGAAAGCATTTGCGACAGAAGAGCCAAATTGCAACAATTGAAAATTTAGCACATGAGTAGGCAATGTTAGCGAGGCCAAGATCATAGAATACCAATACAGGAAGAGCTCAGAATCACTACCCAAAGAGAAATCATGGGTACCCACCACTTTTGTGATATTAGTATCAGCCGCTGTGAGAGGAGCTTCCAGAGAACTTGCAGACCCCCGCCATGGGTTCATCTTTAAACCCAGTGGAGAAAGCCTTAGTCTGCCCGCCCCAGTAAATCTCAGAGATCGGGATCTTCTGTGCTCCATGTGTGTTGGTGCTTTCCCTGGCCGGTGCTTTCTTCCTTGGTCACACAGGCCCGGCCACCATCTGATAGAGTACATCCCTGGCTCTGTTACTCTGCCCCAAAGCTTCCGGGCTCCATTACAAGTAGCTGGCGAGCCGACTCCTGATCTAGATAACCATTGTTTGGAAAAGGGAAGACTTCTCATGCTATGTTATATTGTACGTATCTTCAACAATGCAATTTTAGTATGCATTGCCTTTTGCTACTTGTGATAATATTTTCATATATTATTAATGTTGGCTGTACAAAAGAATTTCTGCACACGCTGTGCATTCAGTGCTTCCATTTCCAATTATAGGTAAGTTGTCTAATTTTGAAGACTCACCCAAACTTCAGTAGAGTTGCTATTGGTTTTGCAGGATATTCCAACATATGTGTCTACCAGAAATATTTATTCAGTCTCCTCCAAACGTATATAATGCTTTAAGATACATTATATAGGTTTTATATTGTATTACACCTTCTGTCACTGCAGCTTTTGCTAAATTGGAAGGTAAACTGTGTACTGTCGCCTTGTGGTTAATATAAATGTTTTGAGTGTTTTGTTTGTTTTTGGGTGGTTTTCTGTTTGGTTTTATTTTTGTTGGGTTTTTTTTTTCTAAAAGCACAAATATGCTGCGATCAAGCAGACATTTGCTGTACTTAGTCTGACTTGCACTAGACTGATCAAAGCTTGTATTTGGTTGGTTGTAATTGGTTACAGCACATTTGTTCTGTTTCTTCCATTTTGCCAATGGAGAATTATGTTATGAATCCAATGCTTACGTTCCCTTTAGTATAGTGATGCCCCAGTCTTCAAGACTTAGACCTGCTGTTGAAATACTTATCAAATGTTCTGTTAATGTAGTGCTTCCAGGTATGTGCCCGAAGCCATGAAACAAACCATAATGTATTTGACATGCTTACACTTTACTCATGGTTTATTACACATTACCTATGATTCTGCCCAATCCCAGATTACAGTGTAATAGCAGCAGAACACATTTTACCTGCAATAAAGTGCTCATTAGGTTTACTGAAGCTTGTACAGAAATGTGCCACGTTGATTTGTATAATGTTGTTTGCACTAAATTGACTGATACATTTTCTCAATAGAAATACTTTGTTGGAAACCAAGGTGTCCTGATATATATGTTTTGGAATCTTGTTATAAACTACTGGTGAGAAACACACACTGGAAGAATCATTTCAATATAGTCAGGAAAGAGGGAACTCTAATTACTCTTTCTATAGATCGGATGAGGTATCTTCTGAAATAAGCAGCATGTCAGCTCCCAGCCTAATGGCAAAAGTCTAAGAGCACTCTTCCTTTATAGCATAATAGACATACTGTAGGTATTGTAGTGTCCTGTCTGTTTAGTCATTGTCATGTATGTTTTTTTTATGTGGTTTTATTTTTTATTGATTTGCCTTTAGAAAGATTTTTGAACTGTGGTTCCTGAAACATTTTAGTGTGAATGGATGAACTAGTGCGATGCAATACGGCACTCTGTCCAAACACAGGAACTTTCTTTATTAAAAACACTGGTCATTGAGTTTTGTGTAGAATCCTGTCATTCTCTCCTATAAAGCCCGAAGAGACACGCAATTAATAACAATCTTGTTTGTGAGTGTAGACATTTTATTTAGTAACAGCTACAGATGCACGCATAGGATAGGAGATTTGGAAATGATTTTACTGAGATAAATTCAGAAATCTTGTTAATCTGTTTAGTAAGTGAGGCAGAGCACAGGAGATTACCATATGCACAGCCAGATGTACAATACTGAGTGTTATGCTTTCTTTTCAATGTTTGCACTACAACCCTGCTTCCATCTGGAAATGTGATGCATTTGGAAAACTTGATTGTTAATGATTTGACTTCTTGCAAGAAGATTGCTTGCCTTGCATCTGCTGCACCATGTAGTACCTATGTTTCAATAAAGGTACACTGTTATTATTTGCATTGTAGTCATGTTATTGCTTTTATTTTTAACTATTCTTACATCTCAGCCAGGCAATATATGTAAGCATAGGGACAATCCTTGTCAATACCTGTGTCTCAATTTCCTATCTTCTGGAATCACATGATCCTCGCATACATCTCTTAGAGGATCAGACCCAGATTTACGAGCATAAAGTTACGAGTGGGTAAAACCATGTTGAATTGCAGGGGGGGGTAAAATGAATGTCAGTGTTTGCATGCAGGGAGAATACTTTATTTTAGCATTTTGCACACAGATACTGACCAGTGTTACTGTTACACTGTTATTACACTTGTGCTGGAAACATCATCTCTGTTTGCAACCAATTAAATTTACCTCCCCTGTAAATCAACATGGTTTTGCTCACTCATAGCTTTACATTTGTAAGTTGGTAAATTTTTATCTGGCCCCGACATTATGAACAATTATAATAGTTATATAATAATAATTAATGAAAATGAAATGAAATCTGAAAAGCTAATGTTCATAAAATACTATACTGTAAATTATAATACCAAGGTAATTACGTCCAAGCGCCTCTGTCAGAATGTGCAGGGATTGTCATTTCTCAGAAATCTGGATAGGTTGTGCTGTGTTCCAGTAGCAAAGATGCATGCACATTCAATGGCCACAGGAAGTCCAGAAATAAGGGAAAAATCTAATCTTAAGATTGGGCCCCATTGTACAGATGTGCCCACATACACCTTTAAAAAGAGTGTATGAAATTGTCATGCAAAGCAATCAGTATCTTTGTTAACCATTAGCATTGAGAAGTGCTTTATATTACATTACTTTTATTGTGGCAGTGGGAGCTATATGGTAATAGAGAGAGAATTGACATCACACATTCATCTCACTCATACTAGCCTCAGACTCATCACCTTGCATGTATAGAAAAGAGTTTCTTCATTGTAAGTAAACAAAGTCTGATCTGTCAATGTCACATGTGGCGATGTCACATGTGGTTGGATATGATAATTTAGAAGGAGGTAGTTATCAGAAATATGTGGTATATTTATTAGTCAGCAAGAAGTTATAGTCCAATTTAGCGAAGAAGTGTTCCACAGGAAAAACAAGTACACAGCAGGTACGGTGCCAGATTACCAAACACAGGTTTAGACTTCACGTTTGAAGGACTTATATGGGCGTTTACTACACCACCTCCTGTGGAAGTGAGATTGGAGTCAAAGCCAATAGCAGGAATATTTATAGACATCCATAATATGCATATATCCTCATTGACATTGTAATTGGAGATAGATCAGAAGTTATAAGGTAGTTAATAATAACCTGTGGGGACTGATCAGATGTTATAAGGTTGTTAATATTAACCTGTGGAACATTAATAATGTGACAACGTGCAATGTTGGTTGCACCTAAAAACTAAGTCAAGTCCCTCATCTTGCCCATCTTGCCACTTACACAGTGTGATCACCTAATGTACAGACACCAACTGCTTTACTGCAGTGTCCCAAAGCCAAAGATACGGCCACATCCACCCTGCAGGGTGCAAGGGGAATGTGACCCTTTTCTGGTGGTATCTGAGAGGGAGATTGAAAACTTGGGTGTCCTCTTCCCATGTTTCCAACAAGCCCTAGACCAGACATCAGCAGTGTTACTTGCTTGATTATGTAAATTCTTACCTGCGGCTGGTTCTTTTTCTCAAGGACATGCTATCATGGGCCTTTGATGTCGTGTAAACATCTAGGATCGGATCCAAGATTCCGTCTGGTACCCAACTTCTGCAAAGAGTTCTCAGGTGGATCTGGATCTGTTCCAGTTCTGCCCACCTCCTCAGGTGGTGCATCACAATTGGTCCTATGGAAATCTCATTCATACAGTATGTTATATAAGTATATATATATATATATATATATATATATATATATATATATATATATATATATATGTCACTGAACGTCTCTGATTCCTAAATCACTAAATATTCTTAAAAATAATCTGAATGAAGCAGTTGGGAAAGGCATTTCTTTGGATTTCCTTACTGGCTGTGAAAATGTAAAAAGCCACCCTCTGAAAATTCATAGCCACATACTCGTGAAGCCAGAAATGCCTAATTAAGCAATGTTCCTTGTTGTTTAATAGAACATAAATCCATAACTTTTCTTATTTGCACGCACTCTATTTATATAGAACTAGTAATGATGTTCTAGTTTATTTCTAGTTGACTGTAAATGTTTTATGTATTTGTGTACAATGTCCCCTTTCACAAAATTTGTGATGCAACAATAGCTATTTTGTTTCTCACTTACTCTTACTTTGGCAGCGTTAAAACTCATAAAATGTATGCAGCATGACAGGGACTGAGGTTAATCATAAAATTACTCATCAATCAACATTTTGAAAGATATTTTCAGAATAAAAAGTTCTTTGTCAACACAAAAATAACTATCAGTGTTGCCCCAGCAGCTATGTAAAAAAAAAAGAAAAATCTAAACTTTGCTGTAGTGAAAAATATTTTTTTTTTCACCATAAAATTTTTATCAATACTAGAGAATACAGTGTTACAATAATACTATCACAATTTTAGGATTGGCAGTGTCTGGTGAAACAAGAAACATAACAATGAGGTTGTATAGCAATAGATAACTAGGAATACGAGAAGCCCAACAGGACACACAGAAAGGCAAGTCAGAGAACTGAACAGTCTTAACTGGACTGGACTATGGCCTACTGGAACAGGCAAGGCAGAGTTCACAAATGATAAATTGAACGGGATCGAGCGGTATGCAAGGTAAGATGACCTGGATCTGGATTCAAGGTAAGCTGAGCTGCAATTAAAGCTGCATTGAGGCATGGCTGGTAGCTCTGGCAGAGCTGGGACTTGTGAAGCAGTAGACGCAGGCAGGGTGGTACCTGTAGTGCGGCAGACACAAACTGGGTAGCTGGAAACTTTAGGACAGCAGACAAACAGCACATATGAACAACACCATGACAGACATCAATGATCAAGTATTTGTCTGTTAGGGAACGCCAAGGGCCAGGTGCCGTCCATCTGGGATAATTAGGGCATTAAGAAATTAGAGAGAACTGAAGAAAACAGTGGCCTGTCAGTCAGTCCAGACAAGGAGCACACAGGGGCTGATCATGTCATAGTAGCATAGGTACAAATGCAAAACCAAAATTCAGCAGCATAAAGCAAACCAACATGTCACTTAAATAGTAACCTTTAAAATGGATAATGTCATATATTCAAACTAAACAGGTCAAAATAGAAAAGGAATCAAGAAGGGAAAAAGAAAGTGGGAGAAAAGGAACCCATGCCCACAGGCCACTGTCAGAAATAGTGGGGCATGGGACTGCCAAAATTGGTAAGATTACATGGAAGCTTTATACCTGTATTCCCTCTGCTTCACGCCAGAGGGATGGCACTGATCCCCTGCTCTGTCCGGTCCTGGGACAGTAGAACGGCTGTCTTGCCCTTATAGCGGTCCTGACCACTATCTCATCTGAGACCTTGTGATGTACTGATGACGCAAGGGTTTACCCCCATCAGCCACCTAATCCATTGCATACTGATTAATTCCCTCTGTTTACCTCACCTATTACTTACACCGGCATCTGCCACCTGCAAGGTCTATTCAGACAGTGCACACAATGGACAAAATCCAGACTTTACGTACTATTGACATATGTTTTAAGCTGGTCATACACTATGCAATTAATTGTTCCAATCAACCAGCTTTAATCAAGAGTGGGAAAAACCATGTTGAACTGCATGGGAAGTAAATTTCATTAGTTGCAAACAGTAGTAAAGGTGAGAGATGATGTTTCCAGCCCACGTCAGTAACGCTGGTCAGTATCATTCTCCCTGGATTCAAACACTAACATTCATTTTACCTCCTCTGCAATTCAACATGGTTTTGCCCACTCTTGACAAAAGCTGGTCGATTGGAACAATTTATTGCATAGTGTATGGCCAGCTTTAGAGTGGCCATGTTGAATTGTAGGAACTGTATTACAGGTGAGAGATGACGTTTCCAGCACAAGTGTAATAACAGTGTAACAGTAACGCTGGTCAGTATCTGTGTGCAACAATAAAGTATTCTTCTTGCATGCAAGCACTAACATTCATTTTTACACCCCCTGCAATTCAACAAGACTTATTTACAAGACTTCCTGGGATATAGCAGAATATTTCTTTGCGCAAAAGATCCTTATTTAACTGTCATATGTCCCTCTTAGCCACCACCTTTGGAATGTGATATTTGAGGCTGGGGGTGGCTTGGTTATCGCCTGCATATGATCAACAGATATATCTCTTATAAACTTTTAGGATCCAAGAGCATTGCTCTCTCTGTCCCGTGCCATAAGCCATTAGAGAGCACAGGTGAATTGAGGGTGAGGGTGACTGCCTATTTAAAATACATTGCATATTAAGTCAGACTGTAAACGCTACATAGTTGTAGCAGAAGAGGTCATATTAGGTTTATGATATTTCTTATAAAGGTGCATTGTGTTGCATGTGAATATAATCATGTTCATTTTGGAGATCACCTTTTAGCCTGTTTTTCTTTTTTTTCTCTTTTCTTCCTCCCTCATTTCTTCTTTTGATATTTCTAATCTGAGATTTTTTATTAATTGAAGTTAGAATAATTCCTACAACAAATAATTGCTGTTTAAATGGGGAGCCTATGGACTCGGGGACCGTTTGCATTCTGTCCAAATAAGTTTTGGTGGTAAACAGGGCGAATTAGTTTGGCAGAATAGACCTGGTAGGAGTTATCTAAGTCCTGGGCCTAAATTCACTAAGCGGGGATTTGAATAGTGGGGATTTTGCCAATGGCAACCAATCAGATTCGAGCTCACATTCTCCAGTATGTAAAATCTGATTGCTTGCCATGGGCAAAATCCCCACTTTTCAAATCCCCAGCAAAATCCCCGCTTAGTGAATTTAGGCCCTGGTCCCAGGTGAGATCACAGACAGGATTCTTTCCGTCAGCAGGAAGGGTTATGTGCTGCAGGTAATCAGAGTGAGTGGGGATTATACTGGATACTGCAGGGCAGCTGCGGAGGTCTTGATCCAGTCCCAAATGACAATTTTTATTGGATTCATAGTAAACAGTTACAATGGACTCCCCAGCTGCAGAGGACCTGTTAGCAGTTTCAGTGACACCCATTTATAAAGCTCTTTGCAATAACATAAGAAAAGGAAATGACATTGTTACACATATTGCCTTACTACAAAATAAAGAAGATTGATGTGTCACTTAATAAAAATGTTTACACATTCAGCCAAGTGCTAGAAAAATACTGTAAGTGCATAGTAATCTATTATGTAAATACACAATTCCATTTACTGAAACAAGGGGTGGTAATATATCCCAGCAGTTCTATGAAGCAGACAAGTCTAGCAATACAGCTATAGCTTATAGAAGATACACTGAATAAAGGTCTGTGGCTCTGCTCCCCAGTGGTACGTGTATCCTTGTTCGGTGGTATGCATGGCTCTATGAAAGTTTCAGTCCACTTTCAGTTCAACGGTGGTTGCCATGAATAGGCCGTTTTTCACTGACTGTGTCAATGAGGAACATCTTCAGCCTGGCCGCCTCTGTTAAATCTAAAAAACACTGAGAGCTAACATTATTCTCACAAGATCTGGAAAGTAAAATATCATTCCTTATTTAGTTACCATTTCTACCTTCTAAAACCCCCTTTCACATGAACATCCCAAGAATATATATGTATAAGGGGTTAATAACAAAATATTCCCCTAATAAACAAATAAAAATACATCTTTACTTATAAAAAGTAAAAATATACAAAAATAATAATGTTTACTAAAGATAAATGAAATAACAAAAAACAAATGCAAGTGTAATTAATAAAGATAATTCATCTTAAGTAACATCAAAATCTAGTATTGTTGGCAACTCTCCCTGAAGAGCAGGCGATCTCCCTGACTCCCTGAAGTGTTTGACAGTCTCCCTGATGCTGAGACAGTTGAAGAAATCATTGCATTATGATAACAGAATGTCCTATTACTATGCAGATGGGAAATCACTGACAATCTCACAATCATTAAATACTGATGCTGACATTTGAAATGAGAAATATGTTTTCTGGCAGCCCTAGACACACCCATAGGTGGGGCTATTCACAGGGCACACCCTTTTGGTGGCACAGGACACACCCCTTTGGTGCAGAACCTGCAAGAGATAGATTGTTACAGACTGCTAATTACTGATAATAAAAGAATGACCTCAGAGTGTGCATCTATTAATGCATCTTCTTAGTAACAACCAGGAATGCTTCAAATGCTTCGATTTTACTTTCAAATTGTTACAGTCTATTTTAAAGTCTTCCTAGTAAAATCGAAACCCCAGCATTTCCCTATGGATTACTAGTGTCCCTGATGAAGCCATTATTTTTTAATACATAACACATAAGTCCATCCACGCACATACTGTGTTTTTTAATGTTCACATTATATTTGGGATCTCTTTATGTGACATGCCCTTGACTGACTTTCACTCAGGTAACTGGTACTACCCAAATTAAGTCTGATGTACAGTACACCACTGGTCATCACTGTTCCTCCTTTTAATGATTCCATTCCTTTTCATGTGATTGCTGCATGTGTTTGTTTTTTCCTCTCTCAAAATGTCATTTCTAAAGCACTAGCAGCTTGTAACCTCAACAGACATAGCGCATAAATTGGCAAAAACATCCCGATGGTGGAGATAAGGTTAGGAGTAAGGATAGAACCTAGTAATTTGGTTTACTGAGACCATTATATTTAGTACTTTAATTATAGCATTCCCTGTCTAGTGTTAAGAAAGGCAAACATTTGGTCTCAATTATACAACACTGTAGGACCTTATGCGGTTTTCCGTGTATAGAGTATTGTGTGGGCTCCCCACATTGAAAGAACCTCAGTGTTTAGGTGGGATATAAATTGGCAGCCAGCATTTTTGCTGTAAACGTCACTTAGATTAAAATACTAGGCATCAGCCAAATATTAGCTGGCATCGAGGAGGCGCACTGGTGCTGGAACACGCACGTTTCTGGGGCATGTGTACTTTTGGGCATTGAAGGGCGTAACTAGCAATATGGTTTTAAGCTGAGCCTACGTGATATGAGCTACTTGTCCTGTAAAGGTCATAGTTGTCCAGTTCACTTGTTTTTCTTACCATTACAAACTATGCTGAGAAACAATACGCTGTAATACAATATAGCCTGGGCATATATTTAATGTTCTGTGCATTAACAAAGTGCCTTTTACTTTTTTTTACCCTACCTTGCTTCCAATCTCATTTGCCAAGACTCAGCAAAGATTAAATTTATCGGGAAAACCAACAAGCATCAAATTTAATGTATAAATCATAGTCATGCGGGTGTGTCGGATCACCCACAGGGCATCATCTGCATGCCTACCATGCAGGATCTAGGCATGTGGATGTGTCTGAACGCCTCCTTTGTACAGAGCTCCTTGTGGCTGATCCAGAGTTTGGGAGTAATGGCAAAATAAGTGCAAGTGTTGACCTGGCCAAAGCCAAACACTGAACTGCAGGGGAGTCACGTTTAATCTGTGAAAACAGAAATAGTGTTGAATGGTGAGATTTCACAGTTCAACTCTAATTCACACATTAAACATAAAATGATGCAGCTAGCAAGTTTTTTTTTTGCCAAAGTAAAATGTTTTCTCTGCATGCAATAAAATTAAAATTCATATACACCTCTTACATTGCAACATGGTTTTGCTACATTTGCACCTTTGTAAATACACAAGTAGAATGATCACAGCACCCAATTACGCAAATAACATAATAAGAACACTAAAGTAAACTATTAGTATCAAATGTAAACTTTAATCAAATGAATATGATTAAAGTATTAAAATATATTATTAGGGAGCTATAAAAGGCAGGAGTTCTGTGTAATTATATATCATGTCATGCTTTGGCAAGCTCAGCTCTGGAAGCTTAACAACTGCAGATAAGAATAAGATTAGCTGTACTAGGTCTGAAGTTTATGAACTCTCATTGAGCACAATGTTAGAAGTACTGCGTGTCAGAAATGATACGCTCACGTTTAGCTAAATATTATTACAGCACTAGAAGTAACAATCTGTGGCTGATATGCCGATCTCACCATGCATCCAAGTTCTGTCATTTGTTTTAGTAAATATGGAATGCTCTCAATTCCCTTTGGCAAGTTTCAGATGGTGAGCTGTGTGTATTTTTTTTTTCATAGGAGGAGGGATAGGAAAAGCCCTTTCTCACTCTCCCCACCCCTCTAAAGAAGGAGGAGATGGAGTGTAATGACTGAAAACTTGTAAAAGATGTGTACTGTATGCACAGGGCATAGAGCTGAAAGCTCATTCTGAACATGGGGCTCTGATTCAAAACTTTCTGTAGGAGCATTAAAGGGAGAAAGAAGCTGAGTCCAGGAATTTCTCTCCCCTTCCCAGCTGTCTATGGAAGAAGAAGTGATGGGGAATTCAAATTCAAACAAACAAAGTTTTGCCAGTAGAACAATTAATATAGCTCTTGTTATCTTCATCTGCTTCACTGCGATACTTGCTCTTCTACTCTTACTAGGTGAGTGACCAGATATGACTTACTGCTTAAGGCTTTTCATTCCTGGTAAGATTTGAAATGAGCTGAAGCTTCAGATAGAATTGTATCAATGACATAAAAATGGGATTTTTATCCTTTACTAAAGGACAAAATACAGATGTGCAAACCACACAAAGCTGCAAAGAGGACAGTGATGTGCCAGATGCAAAGATGTGCTACTTTTACAATAGCTGTTACAAAGTTCAATGTCCCATCTAGAATGAAAATGCTCCTGGGGCAGTACAGGAGATCTGATGTAAGGGCTGTGTGGCGTCATATACAATAAAATGAATCAGTGACTATAATCCTATGTACAATTGTTATTATGTCAGATAACAGTTCGCTGCTGATGAAGACATTTGCCAGTCACCTGTGGCTACAGCTAGAATGAGTTGTCTTCCCCTGCAGATTATGGAAACATTGCAGGGCTGCTCTATGTATTACAATGCTTACAAAATAAGATTTATAATAATAAATATTTAATATTATTATTATTATTAATAATAATAATAATAATAGTAATACGTATTTAATACAACTTTGGCATATTTAATATACAAATATACTGTAAAGGACAGTTTGTGTGTTTTCAACACCATATGTAACACTATATGTATTTTTATTTTAATATAATATATAAATGTGTATATAAAGTAAATGGAAGTCCATATGGTTATGGTAAAACTATTAACACCATGGTGACCCCTCTACAAGGGGTTGTGATTTGTGGCCTTGCATGCTTAGGGACAGGGCCATAATTGTGCATTTAACCCCTGCAATCAGTAGACTAGAAGGGGTGAAAGGTTATGGGTATGAGAGTGGCTCATTCATTTGGGAGTCTGGCATTACTCCACAGTATACAGATGTTTAATATAAATGGCCATTTGTAAAAATGTGGTTACTCTTTGTATGTTATCATTTATCTCTCTGGTTATATATTAGATCATTATATATTATTATACTGTGACATGTGCATGTAATGTCTGATACCACAAACTAATAATTACTATACACAATTGAAAGCAATTTTCATAGCCCAAAAACATGGGCTAACAGGATAGGAAGTATGAACTTACTAAATAACAATGATAAATGCCATAAAAAATGTCATTAGTATTTGCATAGTATGCAGAGTATAATGCCAGTATCTCCAGTCAGAATTGGCCTACAAAGGGTGTTAGTTACTAGCTGGCTCTATCTACTGTATAGTGTCATCAGATTCCAAAGTGCTTCTAAGAAAAAATGCTCATTTTGTTGCAGAGGCCTATTAGTAATAAACATATATTGTTATAAGGGAATTTTCATAGAGTGCCTCATGTATGTGATTTCTGAGGTCGTATGATTAAGACCCTTTTTTAGAGTGTATCACTTTATTTTATATTTGTAGAAACACACTTCCATAGAATTGACAATAACTAGGATGTGGTTTAGTATTATGAAGTATGTAGATGCTGTTGAAATACTCAGAATGAAAGTTCCATGAAATTTCTTGGGACAACCATCCACAAAACCAGGGTAACATAGCTTCTGTAACACATTTTCATCTCTAGTTGTGTAGCTATTTTGTGTATTTGGCAAAAGAAAACCTAACTTCTTTACCAAATATATCAAAAATGGTAAACAGAAACTGCATATATGAATGTATATATATATATATATATATATATATACACACACACACATAATAAAACAGGTAAACTAATCTCCATATTCAATAAACACACCCTAAGGAACCCATCCTACCAAATAGACATAGAACAATACGTACATACATACATATCCATAAAATACAGAATGGAATTCTCTACTAAATGTGGTTTAGGCCAAAATCTCAATAAATTGTTGCTAAACACTGTGCATCATACAGCAAGAACAAATGATACATTGTATTCCTATGATTTCATATATTACAAAACCAGGATTATAGAACAAAATGTAAGAAGTCAAACAATCATCAGCTAATTCAATTGAGGGATAATATTTGTCTAATTACAGTTTATCTGGGTGGGAAAATGGTTGTTAGTATAATAATACAGTCTCACTGTACTATACTATACCTCCCTATGGTCTCAATTATAGCAGAGGAGGACACATTTGTCCTAATATTAAGAAGGTAAAGAATAGGGCATACCAACTCTATTTTCAAATTAGTGTAACCTTGTTCCTTTCTCAAACCATTCTATCATAATATTAGGAGGTATGTTCTACTGGTACAAATCAATGGCAAGTTCGAGAGGTATATTCAAGGTACATGCAGTTCTGGGCATATAACTTAAGGCATCCACATGGAGCGTCTTGAATTTAATATTTTATAAACCATGGTTCAAAAACCTACGTACATGGTTCCAAATTTACATACAGTTATTTCATTGCACCAAACTAACACTACGACACTGTGAAGATAGCAGGACGAAAGCAGCTTACTACATTTAATTTTTAGTTTAATTGGACAGAAGCAAGAGATAAAGCGTATAAGGAATGAATATAGTTAATTCCTTTGTAAGTTTGAAATAAACAATGGAATAAATATTATAATCGTCTATCTGTGGGTAAAGTCAAGTGATTCACTAGTTGCAGGAGGAACCAGGATCTATACATAGCTTGATTTCCGGTCATGTGAAATCCAGGGTAATTACCTAGGCCGCAGCAAAGGAGGAATGGTGGTCATCACACTTGTCCTATGTTTGCATCTATTTTATTATTATTAATAACACTTATTTATAAGACACCACACAGTATCCAGAGGGCCTTATATTAGGGAATACAGACAGAATGTGTGGGGAAGCGGGGCCCTGTCTACAGGCTTACACTCTAAAGGAGATTGGGGATTGATACATGGGGCAGGTGCTATATATGTTATACAATGGACCACATACACTAGGAACACTTTTGGGGAAGATAACTGGAACACCTGAACATACAAACTCCACTCCTGGAATTAAACCTACAACCTCAGCTCTGTGAATCACTAGTGTGAGTCACTCAGGAAGGGACAGTCAGGATGTGGTGTCCTCAAAAATTAGACCACCCAGAAGTAAATATAAAGGGTGCCACATTGATTCTCAAAAAAATCCTCACATGAATCTATCATGTAAATGATGTTAGATTGGTAGCAGTCTGAAGCGTGTGGAAGAGAATTCCTTGCCTTGTCTCCTCGGCTGTTCTATACCTAAAACCACAAACCCCACTTCTACTAGTATTTATTAAAAGCATCAGACCTTTGTGTCATAAGGTTCGGAAAAATCACATAAAAAGGAAGCCAAAATGGATTACAGAGGAGGTTGCAAATATAGTGAGAGCAAACAAAAAAGGTCTTTATGTAGTATAAGCAAACTCAGACTAAGGATGATAGAGAAGGGTATGTTGCACAACTGAGGGAGTCTAATAGGGTTATCAAAGGCACAAGCTGAGGAAATCTAACACGCTCAGTACAGAAAGGGGTATATACATGAAAATGAAAAACCTAAAGAGGGTATAGTGAGACTAAACACATAGTGGCGGTATTGTGGAGGGTGACAGGGCTATCGCTGATAATCTTAACAATTATTTCTGTTCAATATTTACAAAATAAAGAGAAGGAAAAGGGCCACATTAAAAAGAAGCTTATAGATAGCCACAAATCCCTTCACTGAGGAGCAGCTATTAACAGAGCTCTCAAAGCTCAAAGTGGAATAATATATGGGGACAGATGGGATACAATACTAAAAGTACTTGGAGGGGTGCTGGTACAACCATTAACTAAATTATTTGACAAGTCGCTAGCAACAGCAGAGATTCCAGAAGACTGAAAATTGACAAATGTAGTCCCTCTGCATAAAAAATGGAAGTAGGGAGGATGCTGCCAACTATCGACCGGTAAGTCTAACATCAGTAATAGGGAAATTAATGGAAACCTTGTTAAAATAACACATATTTTAAATCCAATAACTTAGAAGACCCCTAACAGCATAGTTTCACAGAGGGAAGATCATCTCAGACTAATATTACTGAATTTTTTGACTGGGTCACAAAAGTATCTGTGGACATAGCTTATCTAGATCATAGTAAGACTTTTTACACAGTGCCTCATCTCATACTGTTAAACAAGCTGAAAATCTGTGATTGGAATCAAAGATAGTTGAGTGGATATGGTAGGGTGACCAGTGGAGTTCCCCAGAGATCTGTACTTGGTTGCTATTGGCAACATCTACACATCTCTACATTTCCAAATCTAAAGTTTAGTAAATATAGACCAAAATGTTTATTGAACAATGTATTAGCTAGTAAAAGGCAATGGCATGTGTTGGCTAGTAAAAAAAAACGCTTTATTCCTCTTGTCTAATGTAAAGAGACTCCCTCTTTACGCTAAGAAAAACCAGTAGAAAGCCAGAAAGCAGGAAGCGGTGCTGACAGAGGCTCCAGATGTGCTAAGCAAACAGGTACATTGTGATGGACCTAACTCACCAGGTTTCAGACCTTGCTTTGCATGCAGTAGTCTTTGATAAATGACCCTCATTGTGGCACTTTCAATGCCTGTCAAAATATTTTTTCGGTCTCCTGAGGCGTGACTGACCCTATCTGAAGTAATGTAGCAGATAATCGGGCTTTGTGACAGGAAGTGCTCTTCAGAAATCACATCAAACGCACCACACATGACAAGAGCTTTATGCATGGCTCTGCAGAAACTGTGCCAGACCCAAGTTCACACAGAAGAAGACACAATTACACTGCACTTGTAAAATGCTACTTTCTACTTTGTGCCATATTATTGCTGTGACCTCATCCCTTCATCTTCTCATGGCACTAATTATAATAAAACAAGTACAGCGTGCTAGTATGTATCGGGTATATGTGTAATTGTGTCCATGTTAAAGTTGGCTATTGATTTACGTTTGTATGTGTTGCTGTTGAGAAAGTACAGTGCAGTAGTTACTGCTTGTGACAGCTACATGTGACACCTATAATACATGTATTGTTATGACCTCTAATTGTGCTTGCTATTGAACTGGGTGGCATACGGCTGCAATGTAGTCTGCCCCATCAGTTTGGAAAGACACAATACAGCTTGCAATGGCCAGCTCCCTGTTAATGAAGACTCTACTACTTTAACAATGACACCCAGTAAAAAGGTCCAAACTATTTTTTTTGTGTGTGTCCAAACAGCAAATCTCAATCTTTTAGAGGAGAGTAATTATTAGCCAGTATGTAATCACTTTTCTTTGCATATGTTATCAGTATATGATTGTGGTACATTAGCTAAGTGTTCAGCTCAATTCAATTCATCACAAGCTTATTTTATATTAAATGCTCTCTCTGCCATCAACCCTGGTTAAAATACAAGTACAACTAATACCTCCATACAAGCTTGCCCAGTAACTCCAATTACTACCAGATCGATGCCAAATTATCACTGATTTTGAATCTCTGTGTTAAACCCTTCATGAAGTTACTTACACAAGGATGCTTTAAGCTATGGGGGCCTCTAAGTGACACCACTTTGAAATTGGCTGGGTAGCATCCACCCCACAAAACAATGTATATGGCACATGACTGTGACATAATAAGACCAGGCTTCAGCTCTTACATACTATCCAGACCTCCGGCATGTAAGCAAGGATGGTGCAGAAGACTTAATTTTCCCCTAGGCATGGTGGTTGTTGCATACCCCCATATATAGGTGGATCTGTATACTGCGGGTCACTGCACACTTACTGAGCAATTCCATCTTTCAGTTTACCCATACTACAAAAGAACTTTTATTTATTACATCACCTATAATAATATTTTAGATAAAAAATGTAGAAAAAGGGTTATACCTGGAGAAATAGAGGTATAGAAAGCCATCATTTTTGGATTATCGGGCCAATAACTGCTAATTATCTCGGGGTTGCAAACTATTAATTTCTCTCTCCCGGGAGACCCCTTAAAGTCGGAAGCTTGCAGGTGGGACAAATTGCGATTTATGCAAAAAGCCCCGCCCCCTAACTGACAAACCCCAAACATTTGCTATGAATGGGCAGGTGTGGTGTCATCAAGCCCCACCCATTCATAGTAAAGATCGGGGCTGGAGACAGTGATTGACATTACATGACTACCTCAGCCCAGGTCCCAGGAGATTTGCGGACTCTCCAGGGATACTGGGAGAATTGCCGAAATTGAGTAGTCTCCTGGGAGTCAGCAGCCCTGAATTATCATTTTAAATGTTTAACTGATACCACGCCCAAGTTGACAATATTGTGAAATTTCTGGAGTTAAATGGCATTTGCATCAATATTGGAAATAATCCCATTTAGTAACAGAGATGTATCTGGAAATGTTTTCTATTTTAAATACTCATTAAAACAAAATATATATATATTTTCTGCAGCTACGCAAAGTACTTTTATATTTTTTGGTGAACACCTTACAAATACCTTGTAAGGAAACAATTCTCCAAAAACCATCTTTGGCTGTATTGTCCAGCTGCCACACATTGATAAAATAAGGAGCTAATCACTCCTGTCCCCTCTGCCAAATTCATATATTTAATAAACTGCCAGAATACACTCCTCTAATCTTGTGCAAGGTTGTGTGTTTTTCTTGTTTGTTCGTGTTTTTCCATACCTCCACTATCCTGTCACGCCCAATGCTAATGTAAACTATGTGTATTTTTACTCTTACTCTTTTATACTGCTATTAATGATTTATTGTTGTTAACTTTGCAGTGTGTTATATGACAAGCACAATATTATGGAATGCGATGTAGCGAGCAGAGAGGCTTTAGAACGCTCTTCTCAGCTCTGTTTAGACTCCCTTCTGTCACCACATCAGGATGACAGCCTGAGAGCCTGTTTAGCGTACTAACCAGGTCTGCCAGTGCCTCCAGAGAGCATTTGAAATAGATCTTTTTATTAAGAAGAATGACTAAGAAAAATTATACCATGTGCATGCTGAAAAGACACAAGGTATTATTTAAAGAGACAGAAAAACAACAGCAGGATCTAAAGTCACAATCTAGTTGGCACCATAACTGCAAACTTGTAATATAATTCATTCACCTTGTCAAGTGTCCAAAATATATGTCCATAAAATCAGAATGTCTTTTATTATATCACTATATGTATTGACAGTGGGATTTCTAGTATTGTAGTGTACAATAGCAGTGAACGCCTTTATATATTTAGCCTTAAATATCTCTGATTTGCTTCAATAATATTGTAAACTAGCTACACACTACACATTGTGTAATGTGTAGTCACGATGGCTTTCTAGAAATGTTAACAAAACAGACCAGGCCAACAACAGACCAGGCTAAATGTTTAGATTTCCTAGGGGTAAATTTACTAAGGGATGGTTTCAAAAGCGCTGAAACTGCCCCACATTGCCACAGTTTTAGGGGTTTAAATCAGGGCTCGAAGTGAGTATATATGGTGTATATGGGGGTATGCCATACTGCCACTAATTTAGTAGAAAAATAATACATCTCCATTCACTTCTATTATCTATGTTTCTATACTTCTAAATTTTCCACTTCAACCAACACCCAAATTTACTATTTAGCAGTACTTTTCATACCACCATGTATGGTGGATTTATATATACAAACCCATACCTCCCAACTTACACGGTCCGGGCCACAGGACACATAATCCCCGCCCTCATACCCGCCTGACTCCGCCCCCAGACCCGCCAACTCAGCCCACGGAACACCCCGACTCCGTCCCCGTCACACACTGACTCTGCCCCCTTTCCACCGAAGCTCCACCCCTTTTTTGATTTTGCTCATGTAAAAAAATCAAAGTTTGTCCCCTTAGCGGGATAAACTGGGAGGCGGGAGGGACAGCGGGACAGTCCCCTAAAAGCTTTCTTTTTTATTCCCAGGCCTAAATTTACTAAGCAGGGAGACCAATCAGATTCAAGCTCTCATTCTCCAATATGTAAAATGAAACTGAGAGCTTGAATCTGATTGGTTGCTATGGGCAACATTCCCACTTTTCAATCTCCCTGCTTAGTAAATTTAAGCCTAATGTTATTATTTATTATTAGCTAGTTATTAAGCAATTGATATGTGTGTGCGTGTGTGAGGAGGAAGGGAGTGCTGGAATTTACATTCACGGGGACACTAGTGGTGCCAGATCATGCTGGCTCTTGTAGTTCTTCAGGTGCCTTAAGTGTCACCATGCCTAAAATGATTTTTTTTTAATAAGAGGTAATTTTTTAATCAACGAGAGGCAAATGCAAATCCAAAGAGCAGAATATCAATGTTTTTTGTTTGTGTGTGTTTGTATGTATATGTATATGTGTGTGTGTGTGTGTGTGTATATATATATATATATATATATATATATATATGTGTATGTGTGCCTACCTCCCAACATTTGTCCAGGGGAGATCAGGACACAAAAGTCCTTCCCCCTGGATCCAGGCCTAGTATGTGCAGGAGAAAGAAGTGAACTCCTCTTGTACTCCCCTCTCTTGTGACCTGTGTCTTAAGTTAGCCCTGTAGATCAGCAGTCCGCACGCATCCCCCTAACCCTTCCCCAAATTGCTAATTTGAACATATGCCCCCGCACACCTAGAATATGGAAGATCTTCCGTACCCCAGGGGATCTGCAAGTGCGGAGAACACAAAAGGGTCAATTCAATTCCTCCCATAAGCAGCGGAAAAGCTGGTTGTGCTCTTTTATGCAGCTATTGCAGTGGATGAAACTTGCTCCCTTATATACGCAGCTCTATGAGCCGTGCAAAAAAAGAAGCACATTTTCCCTTATGCAAACTGCGTAAGGGGAGCGATATACAATTGATTCGGCCCCTAAGACAGATGTTGGGATGCAACTTGTCAATAAAGAGGGCTAGATTTACTAACTGGCGGAAAAAGAAAAGATTCTAGCTGACATTCTCTAGTATGTAAAACTGAGAGCTAGAATCTGGTTGCTATGGGCAACTTCCCTACTTTTCCATTTCCGCAGTGTAGTAAACCTTTAGCTGTAGATTTCAGTGCACTATGTGGCTTTTTGTCGTCATTGAATATCCTCTTTACAGTTGAAGTGTCAGTAAATGTGTATGTTATGCACTTGATGTTATTCTATAGAGGGTACCTGATTCTCCCGGAAATAAAAGGAGGTAATCACTTCTGCGGAGGATGTATAATAGAAGAGTATGGCTGAAAGAAATGTTCCCAAAAGGTTTACTCTACAAATATCTTGTCACTGCACGTTTTGTGGGGACGCTCTGATCCGCCAGGCTCATGCCATCAGAATAAGCAATCTTCAATTACCCTTCATTGCAAATGCTGCTAACTTACGTTGGTTTCCTGTACATAAGTGTGCAAATGACACCGAAATAGGAAGAAACGCCACTCATACTGCGAGCCTGCAATTTTGTTGCCTAGTAAATGGCCATTAATGTGTTTGAAAAACTGCTGCCTGTCAGTAACATTTCTTTCTTCAATGCTTCACAGCATCGCAGCAGTTAAGGTAATATCACACAGAGCTATGAATTACTAGATCAGTGAATCCCAAATAGGCACCCCTAAGAAACAATAATTTCCAAGCAGTCCAATTTTTATTTCAGTCAAAATAGCGTAACAACTATTTAGGTAAAGACAGAGATACTTCAGGTTGAAATCTTGTGTAGTTCCCATACAAGAAGTAAAATTATAAGAAGCAACGTCATATAAACAGCATGAACAGCGCAAGGTCACACCCCACAATAGTGTTGCTACAGTATTGCTCTATATGGGGCATGTTATTTTTATTTTAAATACTTTCTTTTCTCATTGTGAGAAATAAATTCTAGACATCAAGATGTTTTAGTTTCTTCTGCTACCGTGTCCTTCCATGACACTCTTTCTCTTTGATTTTCTTATCTTTGCAATGCAGTTATATGACATGCAGTACCAGATTCCAACCAGACTACTTACAAGAGTGGGTAAAACCATGTTGAATTGCAGGGGAGGTAAAATGAATGTCAGTGTGTGCATGCAGGGAGAATGCTGTATTTTTGCATGTTGCACACAGATACTGACCAGTGTTACTGTTACACTGTTATTAGACTTCAGCTGGAAACATCATCTCTCAACTCTAATACTGTTTGCAAGCAATGAAATTTACCTCCCCTGCAATTCAACATGGTTTTGCCCACCCTTGAGTAAATTGTGAGCAAATCAATAGTGCCTAAAGTCTGAATCTGGCCCATAGAGTCCACTAGCATCCAATAGAGTCCACTAAATGTAATAAACACAGAGATTAAGACCCACATATATGAAGCCAGGGAAAATCTGCTTTATATGAATTAGTCCTAAAAGGAATGTATTTTCTCCCATAGCATAGAGACTGCAGCATATGGCTGAACTAAGAAGCACAGTTCATGCTCATTAATGGATGCCAAACATACTGAATGCATTTGTTCTGGCTAATAGTGCTGAATTCTTTATGGTTTGCATGATAACGCTTTACCTCTAGATCAAATTATAAATACATTAGACAACTGTGTTTATGTTACAACATGAAAAGGAGATTGACATTACTCACGTACCAGTGAACAGAAAATGAAAACCATCTGTATGTAATAATGGGGTACCGGATTGTGGTATCTATGGTAAATACCATAAAAGGAAACATTTCTTACTGTACTCGTAATGTTCCCTGCGAAATATCACGATGGTGATAACTAATGCAAATCTGTCTCTTTTTTTCTACAGTATCTCAAGGAGTTATTAACTTCCACAAGGAGAACTTTTGTTTAACTCCAGAATGTATTGAAGCTGGTAAGATTAAAAAATATATATATATATATAAAATTGTTTCATCCCTTTAACAAGTGCGGCGTGTAACTTTCACTGTATTATAACTGATTAATTGCCTATGTGCGGATAATGCATTTTATAATGATGAAATAAAACAATGTTCTGTACAGACATCAACACCGTCAGCAGTATAGTTTAGGAATTTAACGTTCAGTACAGATGGTATCTTAAAATTGCAATTCGTTTTAGAAGGAATGGAAATAATAATAAAAATAGGACATGCAATTAATGGTAGTTATAATCATGTTGATGGCTCTCCCGAAATGTCAGTGAGTCTCCCAGATTTAAGACATTTCTCCTGGTATCGCAGGCGACTCGGAAAATCTCCTGTTACCTGGGCTGAGGCGGTCATTTTAATGTAAATCACTGCCTCCAGCCCTGATTAGTACTATGAATGGGCGGGACTTGATAATAATGGTATTAATTTGCCATTCAGGGGGTGGGGCTTTGGTATGATTTGCATAAACCACACCCCCTGCCCCACCCCCATAATATTATATTAGTTATAGTAAACTCTGGGTGCACACAGTAAAATTCTGTATACACAATAATGTCAGATCTTCTTCAGTAGATGCAATAAGTGTGGAGGAAGACAGGGCATTGAGGGCAGCAGAGGAACAGAGGGGGTTCTGACCATACAAAGCTTTCGGGTTGCCAGAAGGGGGGCTACGTGACCCATATTCTCAGGAGAGCGCCCCACTCTGCAGTTCTCAGGATGAGAGGTGGAATTTGGTCCTGTAATCAATTACATCATCCAGGCAACAAATGACTTTTCTAATTGCTGCTGCAATACTAACATTCCCCATGTGTAGCTAAAGTGATACTCATTTGGAACAAGCCGGAAGATTGATTTAGGTAAGAACATAAATAAAGGACTTGCTGAAAACTGCCTCGGAGGACTTCATAAGGGATTAACCGTTTCACATAGACACACGTCTATCATATAGAACTGCCTATAGATCCTGTTTGCGGCATATTAGACAACACTGTACAGTAGTTATATATTTGTCAAGGCAATTTATAAATCATATCAGAAGAAAGGGATTTGTGTGCTGTGTCATCAGAATTTGTAATGTAAATGGGAGTAAGTGGCCTTGTCACCCTCTCTATGTGAAGACTTACAGCCACCAAGCTGCAGAGTCACAGACACCACTCAGAAACCTATTCACTGCTAATGTAAAATAGCTTCACACAGACATTTCCTGAACACCATCTCCTAACATCAAAGCTCACAATTTGCTACACATTAGATTAGTCACATATAGAGACTTTATTTTGAGATACCAAAGATTTCAACATTCGGTGTGATATAACATCAAGTGGGAAGTGGAGGAATAAGGTGGTGATTACTCCAACGGAGACAAGACTAGTTCTGTCGCTCCCACCTTCCTCCNTACCCCTCCCTCCTTCCTCTCCCCGTCTATACTCCATCTGTAGACCTTAGCGGGAACCGGTGGCCGGACAGAGGGTAGTGACCTCTGGGAACCAACTGCACCAGTTCACTCTGCCAACGGACCTCGGCGTAAAAGTCAGCTAGACAGAGGGTAGTGACCTCTAACAACAAACCGCAGCAACACGCCCTTTCAGCGGGTCCCGGCGTGGGTGGACGGCCGGGCAGAGTGAAACGACCCCCGGTAGCAAACCGCAGCAATCCACAAGGGGGACGGTTACAACTTCTGAGAGGATAAGGAGGATAAACAACTATTCCGCCGGACGANCATGTGGTAACAACTTATTTCTCGTAACATAGACATTAACTGTGTATAATAGGCCTATATACCGGTATAATCTATATCTATTGGTACCAATATAAATCTTCCAAATGTAAAGTTTCTATATATTTGAAGAACTCAAAGGAATTGGCTTTTTATGATATTTTATGTAATATTTGTGTTATTTATTATTTATGATTGAGTAAAAAATCTTTTAAAATTACTATAGTTGTGCCTAATTATTCAGTCATTTCAGAGAACCTTTTCTTTAAGAACTAGCCGCCGTATTAGCGCTATAAATTTTGGATTTCATATATTTTTTGTACTTTAACGTGTGGGTGATCTAACCACCAGGAAGCTGCTTTACGGGCAGGCTCTAAACCTATTGTCAAAAGCGCTGTGTTTTTATACACTAGTATATATATATATATTAGATTAGTCACATGGACTAGTGAGATTAAACGTAGCAGGACCATTGTATAAGAACCATGGACGCTGCTTTGCAAAAAATGTTTAACCCCTTCACTTATACAAATCCCGCAAAATGGGTTTCCATATTTAGATAACTTTAATGTATGCTTTATTTTCACTGTGATACCAAGTACACAATAGGGGTGTTTTATAATTGTTTTACTCACATGATAAACAAGTGTTTGCAGGGCCCAGACAACAATGGGTCTAAGATGATTACAGTCCCAGGCCTTCGTCATAAAAAAGGTCCATAGCACTGCAGCTTATTATATCAGTGTGATGAAGAAGGGCACAGTGAGATTAAGTGGCCCACATGTAATTGGCCACCTCACAAAAGAGTGGTCACCGATCATACATCACTGGCCACTCCAATGGGCCTTTCATGGGCTACAGTCCCATCTGGCTTTTTTCAGCTACAGCCCCATATGTAACATTGAACATTGGACTGGATCCAGGCTTTAGTAAAAAGTGTGTGGGGAAACAAATGCAAGATCGATATGATCCAGACCTCTGTAAAGGTCTTTCCTTGCAGCGGCAGGTGGAAAGGGGCATACACATAGTATGCACAGTGGGCAGGGGAGGGAGTGTACTGGTATAGCAAGGCTGGCCTCAGCCCTTACACTCCATATTTACACACTGTCCAGATTTTAACCAAGGTGAACCATTTATTAACCAAGGTGAACCAAAAATTTTTAAAGGTATAACAAACACAATGCAATTGGGAAAAAACATGGGACTAGATTGAGACCTCTGAGAAGCGGAAAATGTCTGCTCCCTGTGAATTCACATGCTAGCGCAGAAATGGCAGTACAGATCTGGAGCCTCAAAATGTAAATCCCATATTGATGATAGGTCGGGGCAAACACCAGTGGGTAGGATGGTATTTTACCATTATGAGCATGCCCGATGCACGCCTTTTCCAGACCTGTAATCTAATTCTTACAGAAAGACGCGTGAGTGGCCTTCCTAGTTCTCGCACGCAAAGATTGATACAGTGAGGACAAGTATTGGCACTAGGAATGGAGATTGATCTTAGTATAACTTTGTACTCTGGCTACTATGTTGCTACTTTGAACCCCCATATTCTGTTTTTTTTTTATTATTTTTTTGGTATGTGTGTGTCGCCTTATAAATAAAAGTTGTATATAACACTACTACAAAACATTAAAACACAATGGGGTATACTTACTAAGCAGGGAGATTGCTGTGAGATTGGAAAGTGGGGATGTTGCCCATAGCAACCAATCAGATTCAAGCTCTCAGTTTCATCATAAACACTGGAGAATGTGAACTCAAATCTGATTGGTTGCTATGGGCAACATCCCCACTTTTCAGTCTCACCGCTTAGTGAATATACCCCATTGTGTAGTTTGGTTTCCGCCTTTTCTATTTTCTTCTGACCAGGACAGGTGTAGCTGAGAGAGGTAAAGCAGTAAATAATAAGTATATGTAAGAACAGATGTTGGTGTTGTATTTCCAGTTTCCCCATCAGAGGAGGATAGTTTGCGCTGCAGTCGGAATTCTTTAGTATATTTGTTCAGTTGCTTAAAAATTCACTTTTTAATTTAAATAAATTGAATTAGTCACGGACCCATTGGATATGCAAACGGGCAAATCTTGAATCTTCATAACCTTATGATTTGATTTGCATATGTCTGAACATAAATGTAACAATATGAATAAAATTAAGGTTGTATTGTATACAGTTGTAATACAGTCTGCCTGAGGCTTGCCTAAAGAATCTGTATTTCATTTATATTCACTGTGCTTCGTTTTCCAAAGAAATGCTAATTTTTATTTCCAGCAACCCGAAAATCTGAGATATGACATTTGTGAGGTCACTGAATCTTGCAGGGTTTTGTACATAACTCATTGTTACAAAGAAACCTAAATAGAGATTATAATAATTGAGTTTATAAAATGACATATGAAATTACGGATTGCAAAAGCTTGCTGAAGTGTGTCAGACAGAGAATGAATATTACGTCTCAGTACAAACCTGTATCATGCTCCATGAAACCCATAACACATCCACTGACTGCAATATGCCCAGGAAGCTATAACACAACTAAAAGTACTAATAAAGACTGGGGCAGTATTCAGATTAGATGGCAGAGATACAGAGTTTCACGTGTTACTAAGCACACAGTTTGCTGCATATATGATTGTCTCTCCTCGATGCTATAGATGTATTTTTGCCCAATGCATATGTGTAAATATTCATCAGAGCTCAATTCATTCATACATGGAGGAAGCTGCCTTCTGTCTGGAAAGCGATATATCTTATGTTAAGACATATAACTGTAACAAGATTTTAAAGTCGTCCTAGTGGTAATTAATTGTCCTACATGTCAATTGTTTCCTATGCAGTCAGGTGTAAGGTGTATGGATATTGGGGGTATTTGAATGGCATTTAAATGGTGTAGGAATTACAGTGGCTTATATATGTGCATCCCACATTTTAAGGAAACAAAAGTAATGGGACAAACTAACCAATCCTAAATCTAAAGCTAGGCACACATGGTAAGATAAATTGTTCCAATCGAAAGATTTTTTCAAGAGTGGGTAAAACCATGTTGAATTGCAGGAGAGGCAAATGTCATTAGTTGCATTAGTTCAGTATTAGAGTTGAGAGATGATGTTTCCAGCACAAGTCTAATAACAGTGTAATAGTAACGCTGGTCAGTATTTGTGTGCAAAATGCAACAATAAAGTAATCTCCCTGCATGCAAACACTGACATTCATTTTACATTCATTTTACCTCCCCTGCAATACTACGTGGTTTTGCCCACTCTTGAAAAATCTTTCGATTGGATACAATTTATCTTAGTGTGTACCCAGCTTAACTATAACTATTTAACACTTTGTCAGTTACATCCTGATGTCTGGAGCACATAAACATCACCAGACGCTGGGCTTCATCCCTGGTGATGCTCTGCCAGACCTCTACTGCAAATGTACTGCATTTCCCCCATGAAACGCATGCTCAATCAGATTCAGGTCAGGTGATTGGCCATTGCATAACATTCCACTTTTTAGCCTTAAAAAACTCCTTGGTTGCTTTTGCAGTATGCTTGGGGTCATTGTCCATCTGTACTGTGAAGAGCCTTCCAATGAGTTCTGAAGCAGTTGGCTGAATATAAGTAGATAATGTTGCCCAAAACACTTCAGAATTCATCCTACTGCTTTTATCAGCAGTCACATCATCAATAAATAGCAGGGAACCAGTTCCATTGGCAGCCATACATTACACACCATGACACTACCACCACCATGCTCCACTGACGGGGTGGAATGATTTGTATCATGAGCAGTTCCTTTCCTACTCCATACTCCTCTCTTCCCATCACTCTGGTTCACGTTGATCCTTGTCTCATCTGTCCATAGGATGTTGTTTTAGAACTATAATGACTTTTGTAGCTGTTGTTTTGCAAACTCTAATCTGGATACAGTAGGGACCGGCCATTTCCGCTGTGCTTAGCGCTCCATCTGACCTTTGTATGTCGCTGCTTGTATCAGTTGGAGCTAATGCTCTGTATAGTCAGTCTAGGTGCCAGCAACTGTCTCAGCGGAGACACTCGCACACTTAGCTAGCCATTCAATGTGCTTCAGAACTGTCAGTCATTCTCAGTTACGATCAGCACATTTGCAAGATCTGCAAACGTTGTCCATGCAGCAATATGATTACTGTATATACACGAGTATAAGCCTAGTTCTTCAGCACATTTTTTTCTGCTAAAACTGCCCCCTTGGCTTATACTCAAGGGATTGTCCTGTATGATGTCAATGAGTTATCCCATTTTTTTGAGGTGAAATTAGGGTCGGCTTATACTCGAGTATATACGGTATCAAATTCCTTGCCTCCCCTCACTTATATGGACAAACGATCCAAGCGCGCTGTTTTAAAAGACATCCTCATAGCCCTTTAGTGTATAGAATAATTACATTGTAAGTCATTTTATGGTGTTACATATGCTAGTAAAATGAATTCACTGGGAAAGCTGCTGTTCTTGTGTGAGCCATAGCCTACACGCTGAATGTGGCATCCTGAGCACTGTGAGTGTTATTACTGTTGTGACCCACCTGTGTGGGCATATTGATCATCCCCATTGATTGAGAAATCTCATGACATCGCTGCTCTCTCTGCAGCTCATTCAAACATCAATTTTATACCCTGGAAAAAACAAAGCCGAGCTGTTCAGCTCCAGTCCCTGGTGAGAATTGCATTTGCTACTTTTCTCAAGGCTGTTTGTGAGAAGGCAGGTAGACAAGATACAACAGAATGCCATGCGGTCGTTACATCCAGGAGATTTAATGCAGACTGTCAGCACGCATGGCAGTATCACCAGTCTAATCATAAGACGTCTGTCTGGTCTTGTGTGGTCAAATTGCTTTGGAATTGAATTGACCTACAGACAGTTAATTAGTTGATGAAAAACATTTTACAACAAAACATAATGTACACAGACAGAAACTGGAATGAATGAGGCACAGCAAATGGCTCATCCTGATCTGATATATTTGTGCAATTGCATATGTAATATATGTGTGTGTGTATATATATATATATATATATATATATATATATGTATATATACAAACTATGTGGAACTATTGGCTATGTGGAAATATTGTCTATAGCTGTTACTACCATCGTCAAAGGCCTTTTTCGAAACAGCAAATCTCCTGGCACCTGGGTTGAGGGAGTGATTGCATATATATCACTACATCCAGTCCTGATCCTTACTAGGAATGGGTGGGACTTTATAACATCAAGCACCATCCATCCATAGTAAGTGTTTGAATTTGGTTCTTTTTTGCCCATATCCAATACACGCTATTAACCTAGTGACCACCATTCAATATACACCATTGTCCTAGTGACCACCATGCAATACACTTTGCACCATAGTCACATACTATATACCCTACATATACTAATTCTTACTGTGTTTTCATTACATATTATTGAGGAGGGGGAAATATCTACTTCAAAAAAGAGGAGACTAAATATTTACTTGGAAAGTGTTAAACCTATTTATAATAATTAAAATGACTAGTATATCAATATAAAAAGTAATTCTGGCATCACACTGCCTACCGCTGCTAAGAAAGAGGCGAGTCAGGCAATGTATTTCCTATTCTCCAGTTATGCTGATTGTTACAGGCGGGTGCATCATTTTACTTATTATGGGCCTGATTCAGACCGGTGGATGTGCCGTTTAGACCCGATCTGTGCATGCGCAAAGCCCACATCCATGTGTCTCCACATTGAGCATATTTAAATAAGAGAGTAAAGAGAGGAAATAGAAAAACAGTGGGCACATAAAAATATGACCAGACTGATCAAATCTAAATATATATGTATGAAATGCTGTGAATGCCTATGGCATTCAACACTTTTTAGATTCATAACAGATAATTTGATTAAGGAAATGGTGTAACTGGGGTGCATGTGCATGGAACTAACTTTAATTCATCAAGATTCAGACCTCAGAAATGTGCTCCATGGTGATGGAAAGAGGTAATTAGAGTGTTCAGTAGGGACTTATTACTTCAAAGAGATCAAGGGTTAGATTTATTACATTGCGGGAAAGGGAATGTGGAGATCAATTAATCAATCAATATCTGCAATACCTCTTTTCCACCAAGAACCCAGGTTCAGACTTGTGCTTGTACCCTGCATTTTTCCCAGGTCCAAAAAAAAAAGGACACCTTTTCCACTGCAGTGTGTACCTGGGTTTTTTCCAGGGTTGACACCATTTCCACTGAATGAAGTAACCTACTATGTTTTGTAACCTACTATGTTTTAAAGGGAAACCCCTTTTCCACTGCAGCGACTCGGATAAAAACCCTGCATTAGTCCCAGGTAAAAACCTGGGTCACTTTACCTGTGTTTCATTTCTTGGGACCCTTTTCCACCAAAATAAACCTGGGTCTATGTACATAAACCCAGTTTTTTCTGTCAGTGGAAAAGGGGTATAATAGACACATGGGAGAGCTAAAGGACCTGGGGGGGAATTCACTAACTGACAAATTTAATAATTCATCAGTGGCTGACGATATTGCTGACGAATTCGTCAAATGTGTATTCACTAATTGACGAATGTGTATTTTTTCGTCATTTTGATTGACGTTTACAGATCGTCAATGGGATATCGCGGTGACAAATTTTGCCATACAATGGATACAAAATGGAATTCACTAACTGACGAATATTGTATTCACCCACACATCGTCATGACGAATTCACTGAAATTCGTCAGTGTATCTGTCAGTTTAGTGCAATATCACCTGACGAATACCCGTTTTTCGTCAATGGGATATCGTCAGCATTCGTCAGCCATTACAATTCGTCAATACAATTCGTCACTTACTGAATTCTATACATCACCAGTCATTGACGAATTTTGATCACTGACGAACGCTGACGAAAAGAAATCTCTGCAGAATTCGTCAGTTAGTGAATTCCCCCCCTGATTCGGGTGATTGCAGGTCTGGTCTATTCAGTAGAATGAGTAGCATGTTTCATCAGCCGCTTAGCCAAGTCCATTCTATTCAGAGTTTCCAGCATAGTAGACCGGCGAGCACTATGTCTGCTTTTATGAATGATTTATAAAATTTAAAAAATTAATACAGAAACAATTTTGAACTAAAACAAACATATACACATCTTAGAGGAACTTTATTTTATTTTACATACGGTTTTGGTTTTTTTTTTGAACATATAAACCAGTTTGGAAGCAAACCTGGACAATTATCTTCTTGAACTTACCCCTAACATGCCAGGACATGGTGCAAGTTCGGGACTAAATAGCAGGTCTAATTCACTGAAAAGGCATTACTTACCCCCTCTCTCATTTCAATATGCCGGTTACTGCTTTCGCGCCCATCTGTCTGCTAAATAAGCCAATCTGTACATGCACAGGTCTGCGTTTCACCTGTATGCGCAAGTAAGTAAAGTAATGCGCAAGGTGCACATTCCCATGACTGATCTACAGTTCTATCTTGGCACAATTTCTGATGGTAGGATGGTATTGGGCAGAAGCTCTTCTATGTAGTACATGTAGTGGTACTATGTAGTACATGTTACGTTTCATTTTGTAGTAAATCTATTAAACAAGCTCTATGGTAGTATCCTTTGTAACAAATGTTCCCATTGCTTTTATTTTCTTCCGCAGCTGCTCTCATCCGGAATAAAATGAATTTTTCGGTTAATCCATGTGATAACTTTTTCCAGTATGCTTGTGGTGGCTGGATAGAAAACAATCCCATTCCAGACGACCAATCAAACTATGGAATCTACCCGTGGTTGAGAAATAATGTTGATCTTAAACTAAAAAGTAAGTATTTGCTCATTTAAGATCCATTTTTATTTATTTATTTATGACTTCATTGATTCATTGTCTTGGACTTTCCTTTAATAAGATCCATCATTTTGAAACCTCCAATGAAAAGAAATGAGTCAATCATCGCTGAAATCATACGGGGTACACACTGTAATCTTTGAAAGACCGATTTAATGGAGCACCTAAATACAATTCACTGATCTTATACATTTTCCTATATCCCAAAGCTAGTGAAGTAGTAAAGAGAGATAAGCTATTCTTTTTATTTCCATGCACCATTTATTTCAATGGGGATTCTACTTGTAGTATACGGAAGAAACTTCACTGAAATGAATTGGCTAATGAAATCATGGGGATAATAGCTTTTAAATTAGAATATGCCCCATGTGTCATATAAGTCCCAGCAGCTGACATGCTCGACTGTATTTTCACTAAAAGTGTGAAGAAAATTATAAGGCAGCCCAGACTGACAGAGAAGTCGTACAGGGTCCCTTCAGGGTTCTAACATATAATGTGACTGTGGTTGCTATGGTAATCCATTAAGCATTTTAAATAATTCATAGCAACCTAATTAAAAAATAAAAATGGTCGATATTATATGTTGCCACTCGGTGTTATTAAGAGTTAAGAACACCTTATTTTTTGGGGGATTGCTTTTTTTTTTTAAAATAACATGGATACTGAAATATGTCTTGTGTTTATTTCTCATGTCCTTCTCCCTCATGACATACAGCAGGTTCTGTGGTCCAGATCTCACCTCCGTGCATAGTTAGTACAAAGGTCTTAAAGTCTGCTTCTTATACTGCCATGACCGTGCCTTTGGTCCTCATACTGATCAATGGACCAGGCTTGCTGATCCGCACAGAGTTCTATAAACGCAGGTTTTCTTCTGAAAATGTCCCTATCTACAGCACTGGGAAGCGCCTTATAAATAATGTTCATAATAATAATAAAATAAAATAAATGTACAATATTTTCAAGGTCATGTAGGCCTTAAGAGAATTGGGGGGGGGGATAGAAAGGCTGCAATCACATTGCTTGGACCATTGTACTTGAGTAAAACTGCTCGCCTGTGTCATCCAGTATTCATTGGAGAATTCTATATATAAGGTGATTTTGTTGGTCTGGGAGCACACTAGAGATGTACAACAGGGTGAATGTTGGTAAATACACATTTTAAAATTCCTCCTATACAGGTATTGAAGAGTTAGTTTGGCAGATAAAATAAAAACCTTTCATCAACTTTATCTTCACATTATAATTAACTGCATTCATTTAACATAACACACAGAGGCAGCCCAAGGCATAGATGGTATTGGCGAACACCTAGGGCCCTGCGGGGTCAGGGGTCCCTAGCGGCTCTGCGCCTACTCTGCCCCCTTCTCCGCAGCTCTGATCACAAGACTTAACATCACACTGGGGTCATAATTCTGCAGAGTCGTGCCATCAGGGCCCAGCAAAACCCAGGGCCACCCCTGATAACACTGCTTTTCCTTTATCAATATTTATATGCACAACGCTAGATAACAGAGGTGTGTTTAAGGATTACCAAATCAGTTATTAATATTAGAGACACATAAAAGAAACTCTATATTTATTATGAACATAATTTATACTTGGTGCAGATATAATGTTACAGTGACAGCAGGAGACGCACATATAGAAGTGCACTGTATATAGCGTTTTCGGAATACTTACTACATCTGAGCCATGATTTGTGTTAGACAAAGCATTTGACGTTACATACAATTGCATTCAACTGTTTCAGCTATCACAACCAACACAGGGGACGTATTGATTGTTGTGTACCTCATTTGTCATGTCTTGTTGTATTGACATCACGCCGCTCTTAGAGACCTGCACAATCATTGTGTTATGGAGAGCAGGCGATAAAGCAAACAATCATTCTTTATTTTCTAGCACTTCTGGAAAAACCTTTAAGCAAGAGACGAGATTCCGAAGCGGCACAAAAAGCAAAAATCTTTTACATGGCCTGCATGAATGAAAGTAAGTCACGTCACACGATGGCACTCATACTTATTATTAGATGGAATATATAGGCTTCAGTCTGCAACAAGCACATGTATGTTGCTCTTTTAAGAGATTACCACATGCAGAGACAGATTTTCATTGCCATTATTGGGTCTACAGCACCAGGCCACCATTGTCAATAAGGCCCAGAGTGCTGTAGTTAATGATAACATTGAGCCAGACTCAGATATTTAGGCATTTATGATTTAGTCAAGTATGGGTAAAATCATGTTGATTAACTGCAATCAGTATTACAGGTGAGAGATGTCTAATAGTCTAATAACAGTGTAACAGTAACGCTGGTCAGTATCTGTGTGCAAAATGCAACAATAAAGTATTCTCCCTGCATGCAAACACTGACATTCATTTTACCCCCCCCTGCAAACTTTTGATTGGAACAATTTATCTTACCAAGTGTGCCTAGCTTAAGTCATAAGTGCCAAAAGATCTGAACTTGACCCATTGTAATGAAGGAGGGTATAGTAGACTGGATCCAGACTTACATACTATTGAACTCATGAGCAAGTTGGCAAAACCATGTTGAATTGCAGGGGAGTTAAATGTCAATAGTTGCAAACAGTATTAGATTTGAGAAGATGGTGTTTTCTAGCCCAAGTCTAATAACAGTGTAACAATAACGTCTGGTCAGCATCTATGTGCAATTAGCGAAGTATTTTCCCCTGCAAACAATAACATTCATTTTACCTCCCCCTGAAATTTAACATGGTTTTGCCCACTCACTTGTAAGTTCAACAGTACGTAAGCTTGGATCTGTTCCAGTGTCAGATATAACTGACCACTACACAAAACAGTGGTTACACCTATGAATCACTGGCCACCCCAATGGCCCTTTCATCATGTGGCTTTTAATCCGGCCCTGAGCACATGTTGGGGTATCTCCTCAGGGTCAACACAGTCTATGCTGAAACAAGTAACAGTAAGTTCTGCATATTTCTATGTATCAGTCAAATATTTTGAGTATATTACATTTTTGGTCCTACATGTGGTGTGTACTTTCTGCTTTATTATAGCTGAAATAGAGGAAGTCGATGTGAAGCCACTGATAAAACTATTGAAACAGTCATCACTTCGCTGGCCGGTGCTAGAATCTAATACTGGAAGTGAAGGAAAGTGGTCTGAGAAAAAGTTTAACTTTCTTCAGACTCTGGCAGAGTTACGTGGTCAGTACAGCACTTCGGTGTTCATGCGTGTCTATGTGGGGACAGATGACAAACTGTCCAATAACTTCATTATAAAGGTGAGGAATGCAAACATATATTCTATTACACGAAAATGTTACATAAGTACAGAAGTTTCTAAAATACCGCCATGGATTTATTCTGAAAGCATTCTAATATAGTTTCACACCATGCTGTCAGTAACTCTTAAAAGTTGCAGTTCCAACAGTAACAGCTAGGTGGCGTATCAATGCAGAAGATACCCATTGTCAAAGGCAGGATAACCTGGGCGCTGTTACACATTTGTGCAGTTTTTGACACATTTTCTGAAGTGTACATGTGACGGGGTCAGCCATACACCGCGACATGGCAATATTTTAGAAATGTTAGAAAGTGTCAAATCTGTACAAAGAGTTTCACACATACCTATAACCCCTCTGACCAGCAAGGCAAATAAGCTAGCCAAGTGCTCAGATATATGGACATATCTATCAATTATCAATCAACTGACAACTAATCAGTTTGTGTAAAACTAGCTAAATGCAAAAATGCTTAAAACGCTTAAAAGTTCTCTTCTCTCCACAGTTTGACCAAGGAACCCTGTCATTGCTGTCTCATGAGGATTACCTTGATAACAGTACTACTGCAAAAAGGGTAGGTATTGTTACCTTGTGTCATTGATGTGATGACTATGCCAGTGAAATCAATGATGTGTACTGGACTGGATGCACAATAGCTGCTGTCCAAATCGCCTGCATCCCACATACAGGCATGGGTAGAGAACACGGGGGTACCACTCTAGATGAGCATTGCTTATAATGAGAACCCCACAGCACGACTACATATGCCAGGATCATTAAAACGACAAAAGATGTCTACCATTCTATATGATAAAGATAAATAATATGAAGCATGGGCTTATTAAGTAACAATAGTAAATATACCCCTTTATGTATATTCTGTTGTCTGATCATTTGTAATAAATAAACACATTTATTATTTTTGTTACAGAATGGAAATTCTTAATATACATTAAACTAAATATTTATTTCATGACACTGGTTTATATTATATTGCTTTTCTTCCAGTAAATTATGGATCGCCTTTTCCACTGTATTTTAAAATGATTCTCATCATATAAAGGGCGATTCCACAATCTTTAATCTGCAGCCAGACACAGAATAGTCTCCATCAGCAGTGATTTTCTGATACCAGTATTGATTGGCTTTATATGCCATCCAATACACAATGCAAGGTCATCCAGCATCTCTCAAATCTTAGCAACCTTTTAGGCTCTATTTGGTATTAAATGATGCAATGTAATGTCAAAGTGTTTTAAAAAAGCAAAGCCTGACATATGCCATAACATATGCACAGAAACAGAAACAGCTTAGAGAAATACCTCCCCAGAGACCATTACCCTACAAATAAAAGAAAATGCAGCTATAATACATAATCTCCAGGGCACAGATATAACATTACTCTAATACTCAGTGAGGGGTTGGTACACTTCATACTATGTTCTAACTTATATGCTTGCCAAATGAAAGAATAACAATGTATTCAGATGTTCTAGTTAGTGAGCTGGCACGTGTTTTTGTCTGATCACAATACATTTAGTCCCATCTGGAGCAATAGCACTTCCAACCTAGGGCCTTGGTCGTGTTTGCACTCGGGTGATTCCTCTTTGTGGACTTCTTTGGAGTTCATGAATTTGAGTCAGTTACTTATTCGAGATAGACTCTATGGGGTCCAGTTGCATCATAATCAGGTTCCATAGTCTACCATGCCTCTCCAAACGATCCTGTCCCTATTTGCCCAGATATATCCTATTGTAGATGAATGTCTTCCCACTTTTGTGTTTGTCCAAAATATTCCAAGGTCAGCTCTGCTGGGTCCACACACTTTCCGCAGCTCCTGATAAAACAGCCCGACAGCCGGCAAATATGTGCAGAACCTCAGGCACATTATCCATCTGTTACTTTGCCATCCTATAGGATTAGTCAACCGCGTTACTGGATCGTTTTGTAACTGTCTTGTAAATTTGTATTTTCAAGGGCAAAATAAAGTGGCCACATTTTTGGTCAGGTTTCTCCCCAGAAGAATGTATGAATGTAAGGGGACTTACTATGTGCTGCAGCCATATTTATTTTATTCATAGATTTATTTTCTGCTTTCGAGCAGTGTCACAAGCTGCATCGTAATTGCCTTTGTGGATGCATATGTTAAGCTAGGTACACATTACAAGATTTTGATGATTGAAATGATAGGAAATGATCACTACACGGTACAAACCTACACAATATCGTTTACCATGTCCTTGATGGTACCATGTCCTTGATCTGTGAATCATTAGAAAAACATGTAGTGTCTGCCAGGAAAAACGTCTAACATTTGTGATTTTACTGAGCACAGACACATAGCTCCAGGTCTCTATATATCAGAAAAGACCTAAGTACATTTTTATATTTTATCATGCTGGGTTAACATATAATTCAAATATTTTCACCATATTTCTTGCCGTTTAATAATAACACATAACAAGAAGACATGACAGCAGGATTTGCAGAATGTTAACACAACTTGATTTATAGTGACTTGACTTGATTTATGGTGATGGTGATGATCCCCCCCTTGCTTTTCACAGTACAGAGACGCACTATTACACTTTATGGTTGATGTCTCCGTTTTACTGGGTGCCAATAAGACGAGAGCTGAATCTGATATGAAAGCATTGCTTGATCTAGAAACTAAACTGGCTCAGGTAAGTAATAGCAATGCACATTGTTGTGCCTTTCTCTTGTGGTGAGGTATCACAGGCATATCTCCCATCTGTCCCGCTTTTAGCAGGACAGTCCTGCTTTTGGGGGACTGTCCCGCTGTCCCTTCGCCTCCCAGTTTGTCCTGCTAAGGGTACAAACCTTATCAATCCTTTATGTCTTTATATTAGCCGTTAGGGCGGGGCTTGGGGTCTGGAGGCGGAGTCGGACAGAACCAGGGGCCAGGTCGGCAAAGGGACAGTGCTTAAGTGTCCCGACCTCAGACCCCGTACGTTGGGCAGTATGCACAGGACGCTCTATTAACATTGTATGGGCAAACAAATCAGAATATTTCATAAAACTATGAGTACAATTTAGTGTTCATTCATCAGTATATAAGTACTTAAGCCCACAGATATTCCTCTTAAGAGGAGAACCATTACAGCATATGGAGTCTTATAGGCTATGCTTGCTTCATTAGAAATATAAATATTCAACTAAACTCTCAGGAAATGAGCTGTATCTCCAGCGCCACCTATTGGAGGTAGCCTTCCTGAGTCTAGTCACATTTGACAAATTATGAAGCTACTGTATATTAGCAACCTCTCACCATATCCCTGCTTTGTACAGATGAGGGGGAAGCACCCCGAAACAACTGTCTGTAGATGGGTATGTCTTCCTAAAGGGAATGGTTACTGGCTTGGCTTTCATTCCCAGTCATGTTTTACATTTTCCACAATGGGACTAGAGGACTAGAGGAATGAATGTGACTTGTGGAACGCTCCAATAGGTAGTACTGGATGTTTAAAGGAAATATTCCGCATTTGAAATGTAACAAAACCTGTCTTAGACCTATCCTTACTTAAGCTGATCTCTGGATCCACCTGCAAATACAACCTCCTATCACAGACACTATGGAGCGACTGGGTGTTAATTAGCATAGTGTGATTCATAATTTTATTTAGTCGTATGTGTCAATATGGGTTAGGTATGATATTATATATTGCACGTTTTGTCTGTGTTGATGGAAATGATATAGTGACTTATTATATTAGTGACATATTCTCCAGAGAATGTCTAACTTTAGTTATGGTGCAAATCAAAATGAACCTTAAAGCCATAATGCAGGAGAAATCCCAGATGACTTTGGAGTTCACTGACATGATGTCTGAACCTATCTATCAGCTTGTGATAAAGCTCTGAAGATAGCTGTTTTCAGTAATCTCTTACACAAAGACTGACAAATAATTACAGTATCTGAACATTTCAATATTAATTGCTTAATAGACCTCTAAACATTTAGTGGAAACTACATTCCAAATTATAGATCACTTAACATATAATTAGCATTTTCATAACTTTCTTCTTAGTCAGTTATACCAATGTTTTCTTTTCTTTTTATATCTGTTTTGCACCACAATGTGTGTGCTGACTCGACTTTTGTGTCTTTTATGATGCAATTGAAAGAAATGTACTGTACACACAGTGCACTAAATTCTGCTGACCAGAAAGTGCTGTATGTTGTTTAAATGTATGAAATATGTCTAAATACATCTAAACGGATGTGTGTGTCATAGAAACACTGAATATACCGTTCACATCACGTGCAGAAACCTCTCTCTTTCAGATTACTATACCGCAGGAAAACAGGACAAGTGAATCTATGTATAACAAGATGAACATCTCAGAACTGAGTACCATGATTCCTCAGGTATGAGCCAGGTCACTATATATTTGCTTAGATGTAGTGTCTACAATTTAAATCTTATACGCCTCATCAGTACACAGATAATATTTCATGCTCCTCGCCAAATGCTTAGATGATATCAATTGTAACATATGCCTTACCAGTACACATTTAACACATACCCAAAAAACTTGTCAAGACACCTCCAAAACCTTATGTATCAAACCCCAATATCCTATAGAGCAGGGCTCAACAGTGGGGGGTGTACACAGGAGTATGTCATTCTCCTAATAATGCAACTGAATAACCATAAATATCCATTCTATTTTCTATGTTTCCATACCACACCTCTAAATGTCCAATTCGACCTGTGCTCTAGAGTGTAAACTTGTGGAATGGAAACACAGAAAATAATGGAAGGAGATTTTAGATTTTTCCATTACATCAGTGGGAGAAGTGCCAGTATGGTATACACCCCCACTTCGATATAAAATTGATATAAAATCAAAACGAATATGCGGCGCTCCTAGAGGGTAGGGGTAAGATATTGTATTTCCAAACAAATGTGGGGAGTGTCTCTGATGCTGGACACCCTGGTTCCTTATTATGAATTACCTGTTTACATGTACTGCTTCCTACTATCCTAATGGTTGTGTAATATGAGTCCCCTGTTTTTATGCTCCATTCTCAATATCTTATAGACAGTGTTACACTTAACCATATACATTGCATTGATTTAATGCTTGACTGTTAGTTTTTGCAACCTATATAAATGCTTTGTATTTTTGCAGTTTGATTGGTTAAACTACTTGAAGAAAGTCATTGACTTAAAAATGTACCCGAACCTGAAGAATATTGATTCTTCAGAAGAAGTCATTGTCCGTGTGCCACAATATTTTAACGATCTGTTTAGGATTCTTGAGTCTGAAGACAAAAGGTAATACTTTCATTATATAGAAATATAATTAATCTGATCCATCAAGGTGAAGAGCTCAATGTGATACATGATTCATATTCTTTATTAAATAAATGTTATAAAGCATTCACAAAGTCCTTGGGGTATATTTACTAAGCGATGAGATTGCAGTAAGATTGAAAAATGGGGATGTTGTCCATAGCAACCAATCAGATTCAAGCTCACATTCTCCAGTGTGTAAATTTAAACTGAGAGCTTGAATCTGATTGGTTGCTATGGGCAACATCCCCACATTCCAATCTCACTGCAGTCTCACCGCCTAGTAAATATACCCCTTTGTCTTAGAGGGTTCTATAAAAATGCCACGAGCATCTATAGTACCTCTAAGCTTTGGTTCATACATGACTGGAGAACAGAGGTACATTCTTCATATCAAGATTAGTCATTTTTTTACATGTGAACCAGTGGTTGAAATGGGAATTTAGAAGTGATGTATGGACAATTAAAAGTGTCGTATGAAAACATATAATAGAATTGAATAGGGACGCATAGTTTTTCAATTAATCAGTGGGAGAAGTGATGGTACGGCATACTCGGTATACAACCCCACTTGGGGCCCTGATGTGAACTATTATAACCAGGAATTTGGAGGAAAAAAAAAAATAAATAAAATGAAGACAATTTTGTCGATCATCTCCAATGTTAGATCGGAAATTGACAACACTTAAGTCTTAGAGGAACAGCGACAGTATCAATTTCAAAACCAGCCATTTTCTGAGAACTTTATAAAGAAATGGGTATATTTGTTGAATGTTCCTATTTCAACAAATACCCATTCCCCTTTTCAATGATCCCCTCTCTGAGCAGAGCTCCTCTTTCCAACTGTAGCAGACTGTGGGTTTACTGCAACAGGCTAGAAAAGATTAGGGTTAGGCTGTGGAAGATAAGAGGTTAGGCTGTTAGAGATGAAGGGTCAAGGTTTAGGCAATAGAAGTGAAGGGTTAGAGTAAGTATTAATGAGAAAGGTTAGGGTTAGGGTAAATTCTTACCGTTCTGTGCAGGAACATTGTCATCCATGGTCCTCTTTGTAGTGGTTTGGCAACTTACTGATGTCACTGCTGCAGCAGGGTCAGAAACCGAAGTGTCGAAACACTTCACTACAGAGAACCACATACTGCCAAAACATTATGGGGCCAATTCAAAGCTGGTTGTGTGCTTTTTCCTGTCTTGTACGGTAGTTAAAGATTGCAGCTGCAAAATAAAAAGTCATGAGTTTTCTCCCTTATGCATAAGGGGGAAAACACTGTGCAAAGCGGCACCTTTGATGGAAAGAAGAAATACAGATTACCCATAATTCAATAAAGCATCAGTTCATTATAAATTCATGTTTATTTAGTATTACATTAATGGGTGAAGACTCCCATACACTAATACAGAAGTTTGAGGCCTGCTGACAGTGCATTCGGATCTCCAAATACAGCACCAGTAAAAGTCTGGAGCCAGTGCGATAGCACTAAATATTATACCAGTGCTCATAGAATCTGCATCTTTTACATTATTAATATTTCCCATTGTTGGGGTGGAAACCCCATTGGTGTGGAGTAACAGGAGCAAGTATATCAGCACAGAAATACACCTCCTTACTCTTTTAATCACTAGTACTAAATATCTGGTGTCAAAATTCAGACATTTGAAATTGTAAAATATTTCAACTATAAATAAATAGACTACGTCTCAATTCTTTATATATCATGTTTCTGGTATGTGTATAGCACTGAATTCTATAGGTTTTAGTCAAAGTTTGTGGTCAAAATATTCCTGTATTTAACTGTACTTATTGATACCTTAACTACTGGCAGCATTTACATTATATGTTATTATATATATTATTTTCCATACACAGACAGCCCCCAGAAATGGGACTAATAAGCCCTGCCCCCAGCCCTGCCCAAGTCCAACCTCAACTCCACCAAGCCACACCCAACTCTACCCAAGCCCCACCCCTTTGACCCATTTTCAGGGGAAAAAAAAAAAAAAAAGATCCCCCTAATTGGGACAAAGTGCAGACAGGAGGGACAGCGGCACAGTCACTCCAAACTGGGACACTTGGGAGGTATGCTATAACCTCTTTACTATACCTAAAAACCAAAGCATGGCAAAGTACTTGCCAGAGGCGGTAGACGCGCTGCTGCTGTTTACTGATTGCTAACTACTTGGGATTTGTCAATGTTATTTCTTTCTGTATCTAATTTGAAATTGGATACACGTCATTGGATACTACGCTTTTACTGCTGCCAGTATCAATGGGGTTCTGAACATTTATTTGAACAAATTAGCACAATTTTATTTGTCTGACCCCAGCAATCTGCTGCTCCAGATAACAGAACCGTTAAATGGCTCCTTATAAATAGTCCTCCAAGTGTTTAAAAAGTAAAGAAATACAGCCCTGACACATTTCCTTCTATGCCAGATAAAATAGCATTACACTTTATTTTACAATTATTATTTTCAATGATTTATCTAGTATGTTCATGTAATCTGCAGCTGTGTATGTGGTTGCATCATTATGTACACGGGTGTCCTGTGCAATTCTGCTCAGATAATATATGTTCATCCAAACGTTGGTTTGCAAGTGTTTTACTATTGATGAAAGATTCAAGCTTTAAAGTTTGAAAATAGATCATATACTCTTCAGTTAGGGCACAGTCTTATTTTGTAAACTGTTTAGGAACATTCATCATGGGAATTGGTTGGGATTAGATTTACATAGACAAATACATTTTCTATATTGTAGGGTCACAGTGCCAAAAAGTTGACGACAGATATTTGACTGATGTGGGGGCTGGGGGGTTAGTGAGTTAGTGATTCGGCTTGGCCATGGATGGAGGAGGAGGGAAAGTTTGACAGCTGGTTACTTAGGGATAGGCACAAACTTACAATGTCTACTGAACTATCTTCATGTCTGGTTAAGGTACTCTATATCTCTACTTATACCACATAATATAGTATTAGCCCTTCCCGTCTCTATGATGCTATTGAAAGAAATGTACTGTACACACAGTCAGTGCACTAAATTCTGATGACCAGAAAGTGCTATATGTTGTTTAAATATATGTATATGTAAAACTGTAAGGTCTATAAAGTCTGTTATATAGGAACAGGAGTGCTCTGAGGGTACACTGTTAATAATTTTGAAAACAATAGGTAAACTTCAGTAATGAGGACCTCTCCTGATTTTTGGAAATACATATAACATTTAGAATGCATTTTGACTAAACCTTTAGGTTCAGGCGTTAGTTCTAGCTCTGGAAACTCTCACATTCTATTCGTCACATTACTGTGCTTCTTGCCAGTCTGGTCCTGCATTCCAATCCTGATTCCAGAACATTAGAGAAAATGTGGCTTAAAAGGGAATCCACTGGAGAAGGGCACAAGGTGCATAGCAGCATTGCCTTAGCCGTGATTGGTACTATGAACAGGTGGGGCTTGATGACATCATGTCCACTCATTTATACTAAATGCGGGCTCCACCCCACCACCATACTGTCATTTCTTGGTTTCTCCTGGATGTAGTGACTGTCTAGAGCTGTAATTGTGTAAATAGTTTCTTCTCTGAATCTAATCACATAGACTGAGTCTGGGTAACAGATCTGCTCCCAGTATTATCCAATTGTGACCAAGTAATTGATGAATTGGCCAGAGGGTTGTTCCCTATTCATTTTAAGAAATGTATTATACTCTGTATATGAATTTACAAACCACTGCTTTTGAAGTAACCTCAGGCCATACCTGACTTTGGGGCAGAAGTTAATTTCATGGACACAACCTATTTACAGGGTTCCACGTAAATTGTATTAGAGCTTGGACATGATAAAATTAGAAGCTTTACGTTGATTGCATCACTCATATTTCCAACTGCTTTGGGAATCCCTTGGTTAACTAACACATAACCCTACTATCAGATAGGATACTCATACCTAACCTTAACTTCTGGAATAGAAATTCTTTCTGCTATAATCAATACTTCCTGAATTATTTGTAAGGCCACAAACAAACTCTTTAATCTTTAGTTGGTTTTATATGGGCCTATATTCTAGGTCTCATTTGGGGAGATGCCAATAAGATCTCAAACAGACAAATGTACATTTTAACAGACTCATTCTTTTACAGTCAGCACAATAACATTTTATTAAAACATTGAAAGAGGTTCAAGAACACGATAGAGAAGTGGCAGCCAAAAGTCATAGAACAACATGTCATTTTCACATTGGAGAGACAAGGGCCTCAATTTACTAAAATGTGGTTTCTGGTATCTATCAAGGACATCAAGCAGCCAATACCTTCTCTCAAACATTTAAATGGTCATTTACGATCTATTGTCAAATTAGCTTTTTATTAAGCTCTTACATGAGATCCCATTTCCAGGCCGAATCCTGAATCCATCCACCTCCAGTCTTGGTTTAAAGAGAAGAAGAATTAAAGAGATTTAGGAACCAAGAAAGAACAGAAATAAATCTGATAAAATGGAAGGGCTATGATTTTATACTCTTAGTATGCACGGTGGGAGGACAAATAACAAAATGGTATTTTATTTATAAATACAATTCTAAGCAATTTATGATCGGTTGCCTGTGACAGCTCAAAGAGGAGGCTATAGGACACTTAACAGTAACTGAAGATTAACAGAAACCCACAATCTCATCAGATGTCAACTTGACATGTTTCAGAGTAATGGAAGACATTTCAGTTAGGATTAGAGGAATTTCTCTGAAGAGTTGAATTATTTCGCTTAGCAATGTATGTCGCTTCAGCCATCCAGAGACACAATAAAATATTCAGCTTTTTTAAAACATATTTTTGCAGTTTAAGTGTTTGTGGAAATAAATGACTGTATTTTCGTGGTTACTGTGACTTTAACACAATTCAGACCAATATTCAGTGTTCTTATATCAGAGAAAATGACACAAAAAATGGGGACAAAGCAGACAACGGTACACCACCGTCGTTAAGAGTTCATTGAAATTAATGGCACCCATTTATTTTGTCTTTTTTTATAGAAGTGATTTATTTAGTAGTTTAGAATGTGATGTATCTTTCATCTGATTTATGGAGGAGACTCAAGGAATCGAGTAATTGAAAGATACTATAGAACATACCATATTAAAAAATGAAGGAAAATTAATTTACTTTACAAAAGAGAAATGTAAAGAGACATTTCCCATTTTGTGTTTACATCACTGGAATCAGGCGTTCTCGGATTTCTCGGATCTTAAAATTAAGATGGATGAACTAGCATCATAAATGCATGTTATATTACAATATAATATAATATATATTTAATATGATTTGGCTAATACGTTTTTGGCTACTTCAGAAACATTTAACTTTTTCCTACTTTTTTAAAAAAAAATTTCGGTCAACTTTTAAGCTTGCATGTTGCACACAGATACTGACCAGCGTTACTGTTAGGCTGTTATTAGACTTGTGCTGGAAACATCATCTCTCACCCGTAATACTGATTGCAACCAATTACCTGCCCTGCAATTCAACATGGTTTTGCCCACTCTTAAAAAATCTTTCGATTGGAACAATTTATCTTATAGTGCATGGCCAGCTATAGTCCTATCTAAAAGTAATGTCCTTACAACTATTTCCTAATCAAATTTTGTTAAAATTATGACGTACACTATATAACATTATATATAACTATATAATTATAATGTATAATATAATAAATATTTGAATAGCTTTTACTTTACTGATATGTATTTTTGACATAATCTTTCATTATTATGTTTTCAGAACTATCGCTAATTATCTAATCTGGAGATTTGTATATGCACGAATTTCCAATCTCAGTAGACGGTTTCAATATAGACAGCTGGAATATGTTCGGGTAAGAGAATATGTCATGGACTGCAATTTCTTTATTTTATTTAACTTTTGATCTCTTTTGGAAAACTCTCTTGGGGGTATATTTACTAAGCAGGGAGATTGCAGTGAAATTCGAATTTGGGGAAGTTGCCCATGGCAACCAATCAGATTTGAGTTCACATTCTCCAGAGTGTAAAATGAAACTGAGAGCTCAAATCTGATTGGTTGCCATGGGCAACTTCCCCAAATTCGAATTTCACTGCAATCTCCCTGCTTAGTAAATATACCCCTTGGAGTTTCTATTTCAGCCTCTAAACTGAATTAATTCTGACCAAAGACAACGCAATAAATTAACATTTTTACTCCACATACACTAATTTACAATATTATACATGATATAATGAAAGCTGTCAACCTCGCTGATACCTTCAAAAGAAATAATGACACATGGAAGTGATATCTACCATCTGGGCCTAGACTAAACTACAGGAAAGAAAAAAAAATCCATAGCAACCAATCACATTCTAGCTCTCACCCTCCTATGACATACAAGAGAATGTCAGCTATAATCTGATCTTTTAATTTCCTGCAGTTTAGTCAGGATTGATGACTTTTGGTTTCTCCCAAAGTCGACAATCTAGTCCTCTCCTTCTATTGCACTTAAGATGGCTATACTTACGTACCATTTTTTGTTGTTTTCATGTTCTATTAAAGTACAGTTAAAGCATTAAATCACCACTATTGTACATATGATTATAAAGTTTTAGCATATATATGGCATTTATATATTTTTGGCAGATGATATTCATGTATAAAGTTTCTCAAGCAAATCTTCCCAGTCAACATATTAACATGTTGTTACAATAGCATGATGCTACATAGCAGCACATGTGTGCAGTCATCCTAACCTTACATATAAAATGTTTATTACACAGGTTCTCCTGGGTACAAATTCCTTGGCAGCTCGATGGGACAGATGTGTAAATTATATTGAAAATTCACTCCCTTATGCTGTTGGGAAGATGTTTGTAGATGCTTATTTTCAAGAGGACAAGAAATTAATGGTAAAGTTTAAAATCTTTGTGACCATATCAATAATACATTTTATTGGCATAGTACATTTATTGTACAGTACATTTTGGGGCTTTAATGTTGGTATTTGTTAGGTCAATAGTTATTGTGTTGGAAAACGTTGATATATGGACAATTGTTAGATAAAATATTGCAATGTTGACACATATTGTAGTCGATATTAAAATAAACCTAACCCCAGCTTAAGCCAAACCTCTACATGAGACAAATTACTCACCGAGTAGAGTAGACAAATCAATGGCGATCAGCAGTGGTGAAAAGGGAATACGTGTTAAGTAGCTACTGGATTTGAATTGCTGCTGTCGCAGACAACAGAACGACGACAGTGCATCTGCCCAGACAGGGGGCTCCCAGTGGGTGGGAGTTTTACGACACCAGGTAAGATTTTCTAAACCCACCCCTATTTCTAATTTCTACCCTAACTCTCCCATTCCACTAGGCTAACCCTCCATTCCCTACTGCCTAACCCTCCCCTCAGCCTAACCCTCCATTCCCCACAACCTAACCCCAGACCTCCCCTGCGGCCCGGATGCTTTTGGAGCTTTCGGCGTAAAGAATGGTCATAGTATGCCTGTAAGCAAAGTACTCCATTCATGAAAATGATTTGTGCCGAAAATACTATTTCAAAATATTTACAGCAGTCATTCAGCTTTCAGCTGTATCTATTTAAAAAAGGGACATTCTTATCGACGTATGCATCCTGTAGCTACCATAGTCTATTAATGTAGCAGACGAGAATTAAACCGTGTTATGGTGACAGTGGTTTTATTGTTGAGCTTATGGTGCCTTATAGTTATCATAACCATCACTCTCCTGTTTATTATTCCCAGGATGCCTTAGGGGTTAAACAAAAAATAAACATTTCATCTTATACATAACGGAACATATCCAGACGCGGAAAACACGTTGCTTTCCACAGCCTGGATTTGAAAAGTGGCTGTAGAATAGAGTGCGCATACACACTCTATTCTGCGAACATTATATAAATAGCGTACATTGTGTACACACAGGAGGCAGGGATCGGGATTTAAATAACGTTAAGCAATTCCAGCGTTCGATTCACCAACTGCTGGAATTGCTTAAGTCTGGATCCGGTCCATATTGGAATAATAGATGAAAGAAGAAAGAGAAAATAAAAATAAATAGAAAATGATATTATATGCTTCTACACGTTACTAAGTTTTATGTTAATTCTATTTGAAGCATCACATAGTTCTCAGTGTGATATTTTAGATATGATTCTGTGTAGCTAACAGAATCATTTTTGTTTGGGTGAGAGCTGTAGGCTATTTTAAAATAATCTCCAGCAATTCCATTTAACCACAGTCTACCGATAAATGAGATACTCCAATGTCCAATTTACTCTGGGTTTTTCACACAGCTTTCGCTGGGTAATCCAAATGATGTTCTTCTCTAAACTCTTACCTCTGGCTGCTTTTCAGAAGTCCCTTTGAAATTGCACAGACAGTCAGTTTTCATTAGAGAATAAAAGGAGTATTGCTTGTATTAATGCCAATTGCATGCAAATGTCAGTGTTGTGTAGGTTGTATATTTAATGCAGAGCCAATGAGCTTTAATATGCTGACACAGATAAATGTTTATCTCCAGTGTGTTATGTAAACTCTAACACAGTGTCTTTTACCAATATNATTCTAGAAAATGTATTTTAAACAGTTTGTGGCCGGTGGTTTATGATATTGTGAGCTGTTGCACAATACATTTGCTTTCAGTACAATATGTTTTGTTCCGAACTGACTTGATCTAGCAGCCTCATTTTCTCTTGCATCATATGGGGAGAACAATAATAATCCTTAATTAGAAAATGGAGAGTCTGCCAATCTTTTAAATATTCCCCTATCTTTTGAAAGGTTATGTAGTTCTGAGTGAATTTAAATATAATATTGTACTGTACATTTTCCCCATTTTTGACAGGACTATTAACTATTTTGGTACCGCCTGTTCCATTAATAGTAATGTGACCATGAAAATGCCTCCTTGACAGTGCAATGTGTGTTTTATCTATACAATTGCATCATTGTTGTACTGTAGGTGTTCTATAGCTTATTAATTATACTATATAGAAAGTGACGGCAGATAAGGGGCCACATGGCCCATCCAGTCTGCCCAGTTGTGTATTTATATCTATACTGACATTATTTGATTCTCTATTTTGTTTGAGACTCAGAATCCCCTTATATTTATCCCACGCTGCTTACACTGTTCTGTAGTATTAGCCTCCACCACTTCTGATGGGAGGCTATTCCACTTATCCACTACCCTTTCAGTGATGTATTTATGTTCAGTAATGTATTTATGCATACATCCCAACTTATGGGGATGTGAGGTCAGGACACTTAAGCCCCGCCTCCGGGCCGGCCCCGACCCCGCCCCCAGACCCGCCCAGGCCCAACTCCGCCCCAGACACGCCCAGGCCCAACTCCGCCCCTGGATCCGCCTAAGCCCCACCCCCTTTTAATGCCGCGACTCACGGCAATAGTCAAAAATAAAATAATAGTCATGTTTGTCCCCTTAGCGGGACAAACAGGGAATCGGGACAGTTGGGAGGTATGATTTATGTAATTCTGGAGATATGGCCTTCAGAACTGAACACAGCATTTCTGCTGAGGCCATACCAATGTCCTATATACTATGCCCTCTATATATGATTATACATATATCTTATAATATTTTTAACCTTTCTCATGTTCCTGTTATTCTGGCACTATAGAAAACAGAATATAATAACAGAATATACAGAATAAAATAACAAACTCGTCTTTTTGTTGACTAGATGGAGGAAGTTATTGAAGGCATACGCTGGGCTTTCATTGATATGTTGGAGAAAGAGAATGACTGGATGGATGAAGAAACCAAAAGTAAAGCTAAGGAAAAGGTACAGTTGTAATGTCTTTATTAAAGGCCAGTTCTATAATCATGCTTAATTTTATCATAAGTTAGACACAGGTCTAGATAGCAGCAAACAGAACTATAACAAATGTATTTATCAATAAGAAGCTTGGAAAACGATGCATTACACTGGCACATGAAAATGTTATTGGTAATACCCATTAGATGATATGGCTGCTAGAAATGCTTCTTGTGTTTCTTCTATAGAATTATACAACTATTCAACACTACATGCCTGCTTATGTCATTGTAGTAAGGGCTTATTATCTTCTGGATGTATGACTGGGACCTATAGGTTGCTGGTAATTTACCTTTCTTATAATAAAATAGGAACAGATCCAGACTTTACTGGTACTAGTAAACCATGATGAATTGCAGGGGGGTGTGTAAAATGAATGTTAGTGTGTGCATGCAGGGAGAATACTTTATTGTTGCATGTTACACACAGATACTGACCAGCGTTACTGTTACACTGTTATTAGACTTGTGCTGGAAACATCATCTCTCACCTGTAATACTGATTGCAATTAATGAAATTTACCTCCCCTGCAATTTAACATTGTTTTGCCCACTCACTTGTACGTTCAATAGTACTTATGTCTCCAGTCCATAAAGAGAACATAAAGCAAGCAACCTCAGTAAAGTAGTCACATGGAGGTTGGGGTTAGATGAAAAATACCAAATAAACAATTAAAAGAAAACAGCATTTAACAATAATAAGTCACTGTCTTTTTTTTTGTTACCACAAAAAAACTCAACAGGGCTTATTTTCGGGGTAGTGCTTATTTTATTAAACATGACATGAATTTCAATGAACAGAGTTCAATAATAGCCCCCAGAACTGTTTATAGCTGGCAACCCTGATTATATATATTATAAGTTTGGCCTATATGAGGATGTAAGAGCTTAATAAACATGGACTGTTGGTGATGATTAAAGCTGGCCATACACTATAAGATAAATTGTTCCAATCTAAGCATTTTTCAAGAGTGGGTAAAACCATGTTGAATTGCGGGAGNCTCCCTGCATGCACACACTGACATTCATTTTACCCCCCCTGCAATTCATCATGGTTTTACCCACTCTTTAAAAATGCTTAGACTGGAACAATTTATCTTATAGTGTATGGCCAGCTTAACAGATATTCACATTAGAATGAAAGCTGTGAAACCTTTACAAATACATTTGTTCTCCAATAATTTGCCAATTCTATGTGTTCCATAAAGCTGCCAACGTTCCAGTACAACTGTACTGTATACTGATTCATATTAGAAAAAGAGCTAAACTTGTCAGCAGTCAGGTCACTCGTTTTCTACTACCACAAATTAATAGATATATGTGAAAATAGCTGATGCCAAACCCAGGCAGGCAAAGCTGCTCAGTAAAAGCCATGGTTTATGCAATAGTCACAGCTTTCAAGTAAAAGTCAAATAATTGATTTGCCTAATGAACACATGATCATAGCTGGGATAATTCTGTACAAACTGACACTAAATGTTACATATATAGACAGAAATTAGAAAATATAAAAGAGAATTTCAAATAATTAGTTTCATTTTAGAAAGCCCCAACCCTTATCTTATTCTTCATACTTGCTCTCTCCTTCCATTCCCTAACCCTAGCCCTCTCCTCCCATTTCCCTAAACCTAAATCTTCTCTTCTACTGTCAATCCCCTTCCTGCAGCCTAACCCTAATCTTCCCCTTCTACACTTCATCCCTCCCCATGTGGAAATCTCCTGTCTTCATTACATCAGGATCATGATTATAATAATAAAAAGCTAATAAAAATAAAAACTTAATATTGAGGGTACGTTGGGTCAATTTTGGACATGAATTTTTCTGTTATAGTTATAATGTGTGTATTTTGATTACACAATTCCTAATGCTGATTTTGTGGAACTTCCAGATTATGAGTCATATACAATTCAAAACAGACTGCAGGAATTACATTCATTTTCACCATGTTGCCCACATTTCTATTTTTTCTCCACTTTGCAAATATTTCTTTATTAGATTGTCTTAGAGTTATGTAATTTTCCTGAATAGAATCTCGGCATGAGATTTAGGCAGGTTCCTTTATTCTGCAGTTTGATTGCCAACATAAATTTCAATTATATTTAACAGTAAGCTCCCAATTAGAATTATGTATTACCATACATCAATACAATATCATAATTAGACAAGGGCATTCAATCCTGTTGTTAGGGGTGGTGTCCATTAATTACTTACTGATCTTGGCACTGTGTGGTTGAATCCAAAATAGTATCTTCTTCTAAGCCCCTTGTGAAAACTGCGGTCAGATGGGCCCATCTCCAAACCTTTTCATCTGCCGCTCTAATAGCTCCTAGCACAGCGGCCCCTGTGCAATCTAAGAGTGCAAAATAGCCCAAGCCAGGATTCAGTGCATGATCACTTGCAGCTTCTGTGATCTCTGACATCATAGGAGTGGTTACATTGTCATAGTACAGTAAAACCTGTCTAATAGGACCACCTCAGGGACCGACCAAAAGTGGTCCTATCTGACAGGAGGTCCCACCTATGTAGTACACATACACTATACTTCACAGTACAGTTCCGCACTGTGCATACTGCACTATAGAATAAAGATACGTTGGAAAAAAGAAACAACTTACAGTAATACAGTTCATTTGAATATACTGCACATGTCAAGTCATGAATGGTTGCCTGTTATGACAGGTTTTTTTCCTCAAAATTAATGCTTGAAAAATACTCCTTTTCTAGTGAGTTCAATAGTTCTTTCACTTTGTGGCTTCCAAACGTTGAGTACTTGGACCGGATCCAGAGTTGCGCATTGCGGCTGAATAGTTGCGTTTTTTCGCATTGCGCATGCGTGAAAAATCTGCGCCAACTCTGAATCGCCCGCTAATGAGGCGCAGATTAGCAGTTGCGTGCCCTAGCGCCTGCGTGTGTTTGAACACGGAAAAATAGGCGTGCCAGAATATTCTAATGAGATTTGGGGCGTTTCAGGGGGTGCGCCGAGCTCAGCGCATTGCGCTCTGCGGCTTTTTTCCTGCGCCAGGCTAGGGATGGTGCAACTGGTATATTTGCTATACTTTGCTACTAGTTTCAGCCTATTTGAAACAGTAGCATAAGTGATCCCTGTCCTATGCACTTTGTGTTAGTGAGGTGCGGCATCTTTGTTGTGTCTCCGCTACATTTGTTGCAATTAAAGATTTCCGCTATGAATTCTATCGGACTGTAAAATAATTCTTTTGCGCCCAATTCAGAGTTGCACTAATTGATGGAAAAAAGCAAGTCTGCATAAGGCGCACAGCACAACCATGCACAATCTGCGCGTGCGCTGCGCCCGAACTCTGGATCTGGTCCCTTGTCTCAAGCGGTGTGATTGCAGTCAGATTGAAAAGTTGGGATGTTGCCCATGGCAACCAATCAAATTTGAGTTGACATTCTCCAGAGTGTAAACTGAAACTGAGAGCTTGAATCTGATTGGTTTCTATGGGCAACTTCCTCACTTTCAAATCTCACTGCAATCTCACCCCTTTTCTGATGGTCCCATTAGACAGGTCCATTGTACATCAGGGGAAGACACCCTTCAGCTTTCTGCTAGTAACACTGTAGAGTAGAATAGCAAAGTAAGCAGATAGGGGGCACTGACTGGAAGAGGACTCACAGAGGAGTTGTAGGGAGGGAGGATACACCTATTACTAGTAATAATGGGATGGCTGTGTAAAAATTTTGGTTAGAAATGGGAAGTGTGGAAACCTTTGCTCTTGTTTCTGGCCAGGTCTCCATGTCTTGTTTGTCATCCATAGTCACTATGCTGTATCCAAAACTATCGCAACATCACGCTTCTGCTGTTGATATGAAGAGATAATGAGCTGTAATAATAAGGTTTAAAGCGTCTTGCCTGGAGTAGGGGATCTGCACACGCATAGCCTGTGATCATGCAGGTTCTCAGTTTTTAATGAATAAACCTTATTTCATTTATTTTTAAAAGCTGTTGATATTTCCATGTGTATGTTATTGCACATAACAGTGAAGTTAGTCTCCGGTGTATCTGATTTACAGGATCTCTGTGTACAGCTGACGTGGAAGCGAGATATCTGTATAATGGCTGCAGTCCCAGATCACCAGTAATTGCTGCTAATTTTCTAGCACTGAGAAACCATCTTTTAGACATTATTGACATTGCTGAATGGTAAAAGCCATTATAGATCATTAATGTTCATCCAATTCAACAGTCTTAACGATCTGCTATGTAATGCATATAACAAGTTAGTAAATAGCAGTTTCATTTATATCTGGTGATAACAGCCAGTAAAAGGACCAGCTGCTATTAATATAACATGTAAAGGAGATACATTACTGTCCCCTCATTGTTCGAACCCTTATGCACGTGTCTTGTATGTGAGCATGTAAGATCTGTAACTGCTCCTGTATTGTTTGCTTTATGCTTCCATACCATCTGTATAAACAGAATATGAGGTGTACATTTGTGTATTAATTAATTAGGTGATAATAAAATGTGCTAGTAGTATATTATGGGTACATTTGTTACACCTAATTTACACTTTGAGGCCTTCTTATAAAAAAGATATACACAGGGGCAGCCCTAGGTTTTGCGGGGGCCCTAGTGCGGTCCTTAGTAATCTTTACTTTTTATATATATATATATATATATATATATATATATATATATATATATATATATATATATATATATATATAATGACTTGGCTGTCCCGGGTGCCACCCAAGTGGGAGGAAGATGACATGAAGGTGAGTGTCCGTACTCTTGCAAACTTACATTCTAAGGGAGGCCTCATATTCACCACAATATGAGGAGATCTATAGACCATATCCAGAGTGAATAACATTAAATGATAGCATGAAGTTTTATTGCCAGGTATTTTATATGGTTTGGGCTGCACAATAAACATATTCCCAGGAATGAGCTACCTATAGATNCCATGGATTGCTGAACTTGTATCTGATTCTTCTAAACAAGGCATGTTTCCTGTGAATATTATTACTTACAGCAAGTGGTATCATCTATTTTTCTGCACCAGCCTTAATGGAGAAAGTATTTTTGGATGTCTATAGTGATTGGGTTACTGCAGTGCACAGTGTTCAGCACCAGCTGTTATAAACAGAATTACTGCATAGAGTTCCAGCTAAATGAGAGTGATAACAATGAAACACTGAAATGAAATGTTTGTTTTTAAATACATTTCTGAATTCCAAGCCTCATTAAGATTAGTTAAGCAGATTAAGGGATGTTGTGATTTTAATACTCAATGGAGCATTGCACTCTTCCATGCGCCTTTCTCCTGCCATTCAGTGACAGGGAATTACTGGGAACCTGGGACAATATCTATACGTATGAGCGTAGATGAAATGACCCCAGGCTGCTCCATTCCTGAGCCAATGACAACATAAATGATGTTTGTGAATAGATAGCCCTGAGCTGTATTATCAGTGCTTGTAATGAACTATCATATTCATCTGGATTGTGGCTCAAACATATAAACACTGAAAATTGGATCCAAACATAACCACATTGTTTCCAGTAGATGGCTAGGTTTTATTTTTGTCATTTATTTTTTCCAGAAACATTTATAGAAATAACATCAGACTGATTTTATATGCATTCGACTTTTCGCGAGCCCCGGAAGAGGTGAAGCCATACCCTGCATACCCATTGGATGTTATTATTACTATTAGCCATGTATTTTGAATAGTAATATTTAAGATCACCTTTACTATATATTTCACTATACAGTCTACAGCTGAGTACATTTCCCTTCAATTTGGAATATACAGTATGTAGTTAATTGCACTGTCAGAACTCCTGGCAGGCTGCACCACTTAATAATAACCAATCGAGGGATTCAGTCCAGTAACGGTGTGGAGCGAGTCCCTCACATACCAGGTGATAAGCTGAGGGGACCTTTCAGCCACTTTTAACACCCCCAATTAAACTCATGAAGCTGTTGTTTGGTAGATTTTTCACTGTTTAAAATGATAATCCAATTTTCCTGGTGAAAAATATCAGCAGATCATTAAAAAAAAGCAAATGGACAAAACCATGTTGAATTGCAGGTATACACAGGATCTTTCAGGTACTATTACGTGATATTTAGCTGTATTTAAAATGTATGGTTCTCAAGCTCCGGATATTGTGTAGTGTATGTCTGTTTCAGTCAACCGGATCATGTATCTTCGACTGCTGGGCAGTTAACAATTCATAAAAAATGTGCAATCTGCAAGACATGCAGAGCTTTCATGACTTTAATATTGCTGTACCTGCCAATAATTATGGAGTAAGGCATATGAGGAAACTCTGGCTGAGAGGTGGATACACTTCAGACATACCGGGGTTTCTGGGCCAGCCAGATAGCTGAGATTGGTAGGAGTCATGTGGCTAATCGGCCTTTCCCTCTTTAGCCTGCATTATCAGTCTTATACAGAAAAGTTAGTGGCGCCCATATAGTAACCTAGTGAAAAAGTGTCTTGTTTATCGTGCCATTATGTAATCGCTTGTAGTGTCTGGCCAGCTTAATAGTTTATGTAAAGAGGCCTCAATGACCTATATGCTACTTATGTGGATAATGAGAATTTCCGACTTTGTCTTATGATTGTCAATGATACTCTCTATTGATATATACAAATATCTTAATAAGAAGAATACTTTCGCTATTTGAAGAAGAAAACCTGTTTATTAAGCCAAAATGGGATAATATGTTTGATGGCTTTATCGGGCACCTCATAAGTAGGCTGCCATTAAGTGTTTGCAATATTAATACGTATGATACAACCATACATGATAAAGGAGCTCCTTAGGTTATTTAAAATCCATATGTATATATATATATATATATATATATATATATATATATCCACAATAGCATTCATTGTATGTGCACAATCACTTCTCCCACTGCTTAAGTTAAAATGCTTTAAATTGACATACTACCGCATATAAATTTCCACATCGACCACGGGCACCAACTTTAATCACAGATTGCCTTTCAATTATGAAGACTGTAAATCAGCCTTAATATGATTATATGATGTTTGAAACTGCATTAGATGAGCAAAGATGGGATTCATTAAATGCACTCATTAAGTACTTCTTCAATATAAAGCTATACGTTTTCTCCATATTCTATGCTCAAACTAGCGGCCTTAACTGGACACTATCAAAAGGGAACTGCGTTACTTCATTACTAAATGTTGCTATTGTGTAAGTTAAACATCATAATCCTAAACACACACGCGTACTCATACACGCACATGCACACACACACAAACNTACACATGCACGCACACACATACACATGCACACACATACTCATGCACTACAATGTGCTAGTTTATGTGATGTTTAGCAATAAGTTTTAAGAGTTAAATTGTAAACTAACGTTACACGTGCGCTTAATATTATATTAAAGTTGAATCCATTTCTTCAGCATTTTATTGCATACAATTGCAATGCTAGGCAAACTGTAATAAATCATCATGCCCAAATGATTTATTTTGAATTAAAAAAAGGAAAAGAGGAACACAATTTTTAAAGAAAGGCAAGCTGAATTAATCTTCATAATTAAATGGATAGCAGAATTGCCATTAAAATTTAATTCAATGGTAGTTTTTAGTCAAGTGTAATTGTATTAAAATTAAGAGTCTGGAGTGAAACGTCAATGTGAATAACACAGACTATCTCAAACAATTAAATAAAATGTGTATTAATCTACTTTGTGTATTCGCTGCAGTCGTAGTAACAAATACCTTATTCGGTTATAAGCTTATGTATGCGTTTGCTTGTATCTTCTTTGGTACCATACATATTTTCAGAGCCGCTGAAAGCAAAGCGTTTTTATGCAAATCATGTTTTGCAAGCATTGGGGTTTTGCATTTAGTATATCTTAATCCTTCGCACTTAGCATCTGTTGTTTGTTAATGAAAAAGAGAAAACAATTACAAGACTACGAATGGTCAGACGTGATAACTTACATTTACAGCTAAATGCAGACTTTAGTATTTTGTTGTCAGTCAAAATGATCTCAACTCTTTGGCCAGTATTCAATTAGATGTGTAGATAAGAGATCAGTGCTAGGTACGCAAATGTACATTTATTATGGAAGAAGCTCTGTCTGTATTACCCATGGAAGGCTAGGAATTGTAGGTGAGAAGGAAAATTAGGCAATGTGCATGCGGCACTCACATAGGGTGAGCTGTTTTTGGTGTAAGTGCAATGTATTGAAGCATTGCATGTATGTGGGAACAAGCACAAAAAAGGTGATGCAAAAGGCTTACACCCCATTCTCACTGAGCTCATCTACCCGGGCAATTCAGTCAAATTATCGGGTTGACTGAACTGCCCAGGTGGCGTGCTCAGTGTGAACAGCACCTTTTTAAACTACCCGGGCCAAAAGCCGTTTTATACCCTGCTTGGACGCCCCTTTTCTCATTACCGTATGCCATAGTCGTAGAGGCACAGAGATGGGCTTAGCCGTACGCAGACATACAAGAGAACATACAAACCAGGGGTCCCAGTGGGAAGTTAAAGGTGTGGGTATGAAAGAAAGCAGAAGCATTTAAATATTCTCACAAATTTGTGGGTCTATAAGAAGCAAGGCTTATAAGGGAGAGCAGTGCTTAGTGTCACAATACAGTCTCACTTTCAGGACTAATAAAAACTGTACACAGATAAGGGCCTACGTTTACTAAACTGCATAATCGAAAAAGTGGAGAAGTTGTCCATAGCAACCAATCCCATTTGAGCTTACGTTCTCCAGTATATAAAATGAAAATGAGAGCTTGTGTGTCATCCCCACTTTTTGGGTCCCATGCTCTTGTACAGGAATTGAACATCAGCACTGTGCGGCACATCTGCCACTTCACAACATTGATGAAACCTTACTTTTCATTCTCCTCGATCACAGATATAATTTCTAAATATGGTGACCTGAAACCTGTGCGACCAGCTGACACCAAAATCATATAATAAGTGGCTGAGCATGCGCATTGTAAGAGACCAGTGCGCAAGCTGCGATTTTAGCTGGTGATAGAGGTGGGGATAGAGACTCCAATCCGGAAATCACGGTTCAAAAGTAGTTTCTTATTAAGCCAGGAAAGTGATGTTACAAATTACTGTTTAATATTGAGAATTATCGCAAACTGTTTAATACTTGCGAATTATCGCGCGCTAATTCATATTTGTTAGATGCAATGTTGTGTATGCAACATCGCACGCTTCCAAGATGGTGCTGATTTCACTGCGACTCTTTGGTAAGATGGCGACTGTAGTTACATAGAGATTAGTTAACTGGCTTATTTTATTACCCTGCCTAGGTAGAACTGAACTTTGGCACCATCTTTTTGCCCTGACTGTTATAAATTAAAAAAAAAACTAGAAAGCCAACTAGAGTGCTATTTTTGTGTTTCATAACAGGTAAGTTTCTCTGAAAACAGTAGTGCTATTGTAAGCATATTAATATAAAGGGTATGCCAGGACAGCCTCAGACAGAGTTTCTTCTATGCATTAGGGAATCTCCGCACTAAAACAGACAAACTTGTTTATTGCTTTTCTCTAGCCTTTCTCAGCACTCCTGATCTCTAGACTGGAAAACTATCAGCAAAAGTAATTGTTCACATTGTTGCTGCACATTGCACTGAGCCACAATGGCCTACTTCACACTGCTTTATTTATTAGTTGTCACAGTGCACCCAGATGCTCCTTGGCAGAGAAAATGAAAAGAAGTCATCTTTCCTTCTGGGTCCGAGTCTACTGGACAACCACTGTAACTATGGATTGTATCTGCATTATTAATCAGCGCCTCTTTTATGTCTTTATTTATTAACAGGGTTTTATATAGCATCATCAGATTACGCTTAACAATGTGAACAATTAATAAGACAGAGGACCAGATCCAGAGTTGCGCATTGCGGCTGAATAGTTGCGTTTTTTCGCATTGCGCATGCGTGAAAAATCTGCGCCAACTCTGAATCGCCCGCTAATGAGGC
>JABWIB010000241.1:108164-120179 GCA_016617825.1 Platyplectrum ornatum | reverse complement strand
TTGTGAATTACCAGGCAAATTCAGCACTGTGAACAGGGTTAATTACCAGGGTAATTCAGATCCACAGCTAACAGCCCTGCAGAACAGATTTACCACACCTTGCGTAAGATCTCTGGCTAACCTGGCTAACCATTTTCCCTCATCTATCCCAAGAAGACGTCTTGTCCACCCTCAGTTACTCTCTTGACCTCTTGAAAGCTAGTACTTATAGGGAAATGGTGCTAAATATTTAGCACCGTGGATAACTATCACCAGACCGTCGGCATGCAATGGGATTCTCTGACCCTCCTAGTTGTCCACGCTGTGGTTGCTCTATTGCCTCTCTGTACCACTACTTTTGCGAATGCCCGATCATACATCGGTTCTGGAAACAAGTCCAGCTTTTTATGCCAAACACCTACTGGATACCCTCCCACTAACTCCTGAATGGAAAATTCTTGGCTACATATCCCCCACACTGAAACTCCGAAGAGGAGCTAAACAGATGTCAACCATAATTTCAGCAGTGGCACGGAAATGCATTTTACAAATTTGGATCACTCCTCGCCCTCCTAATATTGCTCTGTTTAAGGAGAAACTTTGTCACATTGTCATGTACTGTTTTGAAATTGTTCTTTACTATGCTCCAATAAAATAGTTAAAAAAAAAAACTGATTTACCAGGGTAGCCTATGTGAACAGGGTATAACATTCATTTTACCTCCCCTGCAATTCAACATGGTTTTACCCATGAGTGTATGTCATGAGTGTAAGTCTGAGAGTGTAAATCTGAATCTGGCCCACTGTCAGTAATGTAATTATCCAGCAGTTCATATAGGGGGAATCCGGTCATTTAATTCTAAACACATTAAGCGTTTTTTAATTTCCTCTCGTTTGTTGTCCTGCTTCACCTATCGTTCAACATCATTAATTTTGTATTTTCCTGGATTTATTTCTTTAGAAACTGTGCCTTAAGCACAACAGACGTCCAAGTCTTTGGAAATGTCCATATGTTTATTAAACAGTTACTGCTTCTACCAATCTACTAATATATTCTGGGTTTGACGGTGGAATGAAATCATTAAGAAAAGTCATAAATAACAGTCTGTGGTGTAATGTAGATTATCAATGGCAGGTAACTGTGTAAAAGTTGTTCCAATAAAATATTCAGTGTTCTATATTTCCCACATTTCTGAATATAGTACATAATGAAGGACCGGAATCAAACTGAGGTCAAGTGGGCATTTACTTTGCAAATCCACTCAATCCAGATTTCTGACTTCCAATGTTATAAGGTTATATTCTTTGGATAGGTTTAATATGACTATGTGCATGAATTCATAGAGCCAACTGATTGTTATGAGCTGCTATGTTATTTGCAGCAGCTCGATTATTCTTCTCTGGAGGGTTCAGGCAGTGACCTCAGTTTTTACTGATCATTCGAGACACTGTGTCTTGTGGTTAGAGCAGTATTACCAACTCCCCAATCATTTCGGAGAGTCAACAAATCTCACTGGACCAAAGCTGAGGAAGTGATTTCATTTAACATAGTAGCATAGTTGTTGAGAATGAAAAAAGACACCAGTCCATCGAGTTCACCTAATTTTGGATCTCCTGAAATACATATGTTATAATTGCAGTTGATTCAGATGAACCAACCGCCAATCTGGAGAAGATGCCTCCTGATTGAAGATGCTAATACTAATTCCCCTGGATTCACTACTATCCTTTATTTTACATAACATAATTTACATAATCCTGGATACCTTTTTCTCTGAAAAACTTGTCTAACCCTAAATTAATCAGTTGCATCTGTCATCACAACTTTTCCTGGCAGTAAATGCCACATCTTGACTGTCCTTACAGTAAAGAACTCCTTCCCCACTTCCTTTCCTCTAACTAGTTGGGGACTGTGAGTCCTGTAAAAGTCCTTGGGGTAAAAAGTTTGCATAAATTTTTTCTGTCCTAGCTCTAAATATATTTGTATATGGTAAATCATATCTTATGCCCAAGTTAACATGCCTAGACCTGCTAGCCTTTACATAACTTTATTAAGGGTATGGAATTAGTATTGAGTTGTGTTAAAAAATGAGGTTAGGCCTAAGAATGAGGAATTGGGCCAGAGAGAGAGAGAGTGGACATGTATGAGGAGTGTGGGAGGTCTTGTGGGGTTGCCACAACTATACAAAAAGGAAGCAAGGAGCCCTGTGATATCAGAAGCTGAGAATGGAGTGCAGAAGCAAAATCATTTTAATAATGCTGCAGTGTAATATTCTGTGCCCTATCATTGCAGATATACTGTGAGTAAGTCTTCTGCAGAGGACCCGTTGCTGCTGAAGAGTTCTAAGAACATTTGTGGGAAACATGGAAGTCGTCTGGCAGCAATTGTGTTTAGTAATGTTGAATGATGTTGGGGCACAAAGTTGCGCCTTCTGTTTATGATATGTGCCTGTGTTTGGTCCTGCCCTCGAGTCCCATAATACAGCTTGTTAAATGGCTATTTGCTGTGAATTTTACCTTAAGCTAAGTTGGGAAAGGCCATAATAGGTGGGTGCACAATGATTAATCAACCGGGTAGGAGTCCTGGGCAGTGGATGCAAATTCCAGTCTTCTTGTACAGAGAAATTACAAAAGATTTACATAGTGGTAGAATGACACTGTTTTCCCATACATCTATGCCCCTTTTTAAGAATGATATTGCAATTTGCTTACTGACATTGAGCACTATTGCTAAGTCTATTGTCAACATCTACAAATCCTTCTACAAGGTTAACGTAAATGTATTCCATTTAATTAAAGATGTATGTTTGTTATAGTTTAAATGTGTGTTCCTGTTAAACATGTGAAATTCAAATAGTTACAGTGCATTATAGTACAGTACAGTATGCTCTTATGTATTGGGCTTAATTTTTTAAAGAAAGATCAGTTGGCTATATACCCTGTGCATTTTTCACTGACACAAACATTTAATGATAAGGTAAGTATTTTTAATAAATAATATACCTGAATTTGGTGCNGTATTTTTTGTTTTAACAACACTAAGGGGCCGATTCAATTCCTTTGTTCCCCTTACGCAGTTATAATTATATTTTCCTTTACATACATGCTGCCATATCAGTTATACAGTATGTCAGCTCAGTTTCCAATCATGTCTGGATTATGATGCCATCATTTAGGAATGTCATATACCATCACAGGCAGGTTATAGCCTGCTGATGGTATAATGATAATTGTGTAGCATTAGCGACTAGAATCTTTCAAGACCTATTCCAGATGAATATTTTATCTGATTACATTATTATGTTACAGGCTAATAAATCAGTACACAGCAACATGAGATGTCTGGATATAACATTATGTCATGTCATTTACAAATTGCCACAGTTTTATATTGCATTGTTTATACAGTAATTAATTTGAAATCCAAAACCTGAATGTAAAGTTTACACAGTTTTTCTTCTGGTGAAGATCAAAATAAACCTCACATTAGCAAACCGTACACATATACAAAGATTAAACAAGATTTATATGTTCCCGGACTACATTTAGCCCCTTTTATGTGTATTCAGCCTGATGTTATGCCCTTTGTATATCCTTAACTTTTCTTCTTAATATCTTATTCCAATCTTTAATTACATGTCTTCCTCCTCCATCTTCCTTTATCTGCAGCACTCTCCTTCAGCTTTAATAAAGCTACAGATTCATCCATGCCATTCACATAGGTCTCAGTCCCTTAGAATTGGTCAGATTTGTGCAGGCCACAAATATTGAAAAAAAAATGAGGAACTTCCCAACAGGAGATCCTGGCTGGTGATCTTAAATCAATATATATATATACAAAACCCCTCTAACCTTCCTCACCAGTTTTCTAGAAGTTACTTATAGCTAGAATATAATTGGTTGCTTTAAGTAATACTTACTTTACTTTGTTCACGTTTTTGTAAATGTACCACAAAGGCTGGAAACACCTCTTTTCTAGAAACAAAACATGAGAACATATAAGCCAATGTAATATACAATATATATTAGTCCTTTTCTCCAAAATTGTGTTTACATGTATCACATACTTTCCAAGTGGTAAAAAGAATGTAATAGCAAGAAGGCATTCATTACAATGACATTCCATAGCTATGTAAATGGCCCAGCTCATCTGCGAGCCTAATGTACAATCCTAGACAAACATTGCCCTGGATAATTAGACCCAATCCAANACTATAATAACACTTTTGTAGCCGTGTTACAGTTTTACAGCTATGTTTTGTGAACTCCTGCAGTACATCTGTTTCTGAATAGTTACTGTAACCACCATAACATTACTGACAATAAAGAAAAGATTTGTAACTGAAGTATTCTTAATCCAAAGACACAAAGACAAATATTTATTGCGTGTGGTGAAAACGGAAGAGCCTCAAAGTTTTGGCTTCCATCAAAATATTTTTACACATGGGGACACATGGTTATTGCAGCCTTTAATGGTGTCATTCAGATTGCGTGCAGACTTGTGCAATTAGTAGCCCCATAGATTTGTGGGTTGCAATGATTTTTGCAACCACATTCTAATCCATTTTAGGTTAAGTAGGCATTTCTATTCCATAGCTGTGAATTTCCATGCGCTGATGCTTGGGTTCTGAAGAGCATAGTGTGGTAATAAAGGGGTAATGTGAAGGGCACAGAGTCTAACCGGGGCTCGTTTTTTGCTGAAGCCTATGAGCGGTAATAAAGAACCGGCAAGTTATCTTTTGTCTACCTGGAGTGCCGTATCCTGCCACATATGAATATTATATATATATATACACAGATAAATAGATAAACTGAGAGAGATGGATAGAGATACAGATAGATGAAATAATAAAAAAAGAAATACCTTACCTTAGAAACTTGTCTATCAGGGAAGCGGGAAGAGGCTGTGCAGGTCCATACCTCCCAACTTGTCGTTGGCGGACATCGGGACACACACAAGCCCTGCCCCCTGTACCACCCAACTCCGCCCCTGGTCTTGCCTAACTCCACCCCCACTCCAGCCTAAGCCCCACGACCGCTGCAAATCTAATCAAAAAGATATGGGAGGGCGGGACAGAGNGACAGTCCCCCAAAAGCGGGGCTGTCCCACTGAAAGCCTCTGTAGTTACGCCAGTGGCAGCAGATGTTATTAGTACGTAATTAGCCACATACGATGGGCCAGGTTTGGTCATTAGTAAATGAAGCAAATCAGTGCGTAAAGATAAGTTATCCCAAATGCAAAGGAACAGTACATTTGTACTGATAGCAACATAATACCATTCACTTGTACATCAGTTACCTAGTGTATTATAATGTCCAGGTGACTGAAATGGATAGTTCTCCCAGACATTCTGAAGAGTAGTCTCTTCTCTCTGGTAAAGAGGGCTGGGGCATGGGGATGCAAAATGTCCCCCCAGGCCCTGTCTTGTTGTGACAACATAATTGCACACCAGGGAGCAAAGCAGAATGCTGTACCATAATACCTTTCCCTTGTACATCAGATACCTGCACTAAAATAAGTTCTTTGAAAGAATATGCATTTTTAGAACATTTTCAGGGACTCCCTGGCATTTGGTCCAAGTTGATAATATTTGCCTGATATATAACACTATTTTCACTTCTGATATTTAACTTTTAAACAAATTGTACCGCATTGAGACCCCCATACTTACTTTATACACATAGAGGTCTTAAGTCTTCCAAGAAGAGGGGAGTGAAATCCTTTGTCAGTTCTTTNTTGTGCTAAGTTCTGGACACTTACATGTCCACAACCTACCTTAACTTCTCTGCAGGGATACATAGAAACATAGAAAGTAACGGCAGATAAGAGCCACATGGCCCATCGAGTCTGCCTTTCATTGCAAATACTTTTTGAACTGCAGTCCGCTGCCCTTCTCTTTAATCTGTATGCATATCCTTGTCCCACTTGCTGGGAATAGTCCTACACATTATTTTTATGCCCCACATACGGATATGCATATTATAACATTTCGCATTGGAATGCGCAGATGTTACTGTTAGGCTAATTTATGCATAACATTCTTTGATAAATTTAGTACACTTTTTAAAATTATTCGATTCTTGGCTATGTTCAGTGGATACTATATTTTCTCCCAGTAACCGTTTTGGTTTACTGGGAATGCTTTAGAGAGAAGTATGTTATCAGTGATGGATGGCGGATGTCATTAGACTCTTTATCCAGCAGTACCAAACATGACCATATCACCTGTCAAAACAAGTGGCAATACAACGAAATAACATAAGTTGGCTAGGGGCTATTTACAATCCTGAAATAATTCACCAATCAAATTCACATTTCAAAGTTCTTTTGTTTCTTTACCCAAAACACCTTGGGGTAAATTTACTAAGCCGTGAGATTGCAGTAGGATTGAAAAGTGGGGATGTTGCCCATAGCAACCAATCAGATTTGAGTTCACATTCTCCAGTGTGTAAAATGAAACTGAGAGCTTAAATCTGATTGGTTGCTATGGGCAACATCCCCACTTTCCAACCTCACTGCAATCTCACCGCTTAGTTAATATACCCCCTTGACTTGGTTTTCTGGAATGTCCTACAGACAATGAAATTGANATCTGGGGAATGTGAACATTAGATATTGTAATGTTCCTTAAAACATTCCTGAACATGTTTTCACTGCACGTGCATTATAATGCTGAAAGCCTCTGCCATTAGCTTATACCATCACAAGGAAGGGATGTACTTGGTCTGCAACTATGTTTAGGTACTTGGGATGGGTAAAAATAACATTCCCATGAATAACATTGCCCAGAGTATAATACTGTGCCTGCCAACTTGACTCCTACTTATAGTGTATCTTCCCAAGCTAATCAACAAATAGTTACAAAGTATTTCAAACTATGTCATTTCTAATGCTTACATGTCTATTGTAGGTGATTTTGACTGTGGACATGTAATTTTGACTGTGACTGTGGGCCCCCCACCCTGGGGCTCACCTGCTTGACAAGTACAACTAACTGGTACTGGACAGCTGGAATATCCCCACTAAGGGCCTACAAAGCTTACCTGTTCTCCACACAACGCTGTTCCACTCAAATCTTAACACTCTCTCACCTACATCTCTTCAGCATGTGTGCCAGTTTGGTCCCCCGTGCCATCCATTCCTCCNTGATCACATCCCACAAGATTTGCTGTTCTGTAGATGGACCTATACAGTATACTTTCTTATTTACTAAAGAGTTGTTTTACNAATCCCGTCCAATTTTTTGCAGCTGTCAGTTAATGTAACAGAGAGCAGTGTGTACACCTAAAAGAAAATTCCACTTCGGTCTCAGTTTCTGTTATCTGAGGTGCAGCTGAAATGGCTTCACTTTCTCAGTCATCTGTGCACCCAAGCATGTTGTCTGAGCTAGAGACAAGATGAGTTCCGGAGATATTCTATCCTAATCCCAGGACTAAATCTACTAAATGCTCTACAGCTGTCATGCCATTGACTAAGGTGCCAGCTATCAATGAAGTCTCTCTGCTTGTCTATGGCGTTATTAAAGTATAATATGGCAAATAGAAAGATTATACACGCTGCAAATTCCTCCTTATAAATTTGCACTTTATTTTACTTTAGTACTTTATTTTGCCATACCTTGGACTGGATTCTGTCTGCTTTGTGTTCTGTGCATATATCTGTACTACCTTTTCACACACTTTTGCGTCTAAAGTAAAATGACCCTACAGAAGGCCTGGGTGCAATCATAAGGCTGCGGTATATATAGTACAGATGTGGNTCCTGGATGCTTCTCAATACTGATTTCTTCATTGCCATTATTTTTAATTGAACATATGATGTGTGGGAAGTATGTGTCAGGAGGTTATAACAACATGGGTAATGTAAATGAACAATGTTTGGAACATTAATAATGTGGACCTTTACCTTGTAGTTAGTTATTATAAGTAGTCCTATTAAAAGTACCAAGACCTGGGAAGTTATGCCCTCAGGAAGATGGTGTATTATGTAACCAAATCTTGTCTTCAGTGTGCAGTATTCACAGTATATACAGTAGACTGACACTGAAAAGTTACATTTATGATCTTTGTGTATTAAATCACCCTGAGTTCATGTGAATCAATGATGATGATGGATGTTGTGTTTATACAGAAATCAGATTTAAGCTTTCAGTATCATTTTACATATTGGAGTATGTGAGNCCGAATCTGATTNGTTGCTATGGGCAACATCCCCACTGTTCAATCTCCCTACTTAGTAAATTTAGGCCCAGNAGCTATCANTGCAAATAGGAATAGGAAAAAAAACGTTTGTCTAAAGCCATTGCACAGTCTATGCAATAAATAAAACTATTTTCATGGCGCGGTTATAACAGTTTGTTACTTAGCAACGCATGACTAAAACAAATGAGTTCATTCTAAGGTAACCTTTTTATTATTAAGTCGTTTTGTATTCATCACCAGGAAATTGCATATCTTTTTTACATTTATGCTTTAAGCTGAGTACATGTTCTATTTGATTAAACAAGAAAATTGCTATGAAAAACAAATGTGTGCCCGCTTGACGTGAAAATGATTTATGTAAACAATGGCAAACTATTGTTGCAGCCCTTATTATAAGCAGATGATTAATGGGCTTTGTTCATGAACTGTCTTACAATAAGCAGCTTGTCAATGAAGTTTAACTTCTTTCTTAAAGTCATGAACAGGAAGAGAACATATATATAGATGCCAATAAAACACCAAAAAGGTTTTATCAGGTGTTTATTTTGCACAGCAAATACCANAGTGTTTACCCATTGCTAGAATACCAATGATTTCTAGTAGTTGTCAACAAGCTACATAGTTTTGGATGTATTGAACCTATCTTCATTTGTCATTTTAGAGATTTTTGGTTAATACCTTGGAAAGTGTGTTGCAAACACTANATTTTTAAATTCACTATCTTACAGTTTAATATTCATGATTAATATTAAATTTAAGAGTTTCAACTACAGGCAAACTATGTGACCCAGACTTGTAGGCGGTCCAGAAGCAAAGCCAGGCTAATAATGAAGGTCACACCATGTTTCATCACTCACATATAACTGAATGGCAAGTCTTTTTTGTAATGTCTATTACTGGTTAGGTTGTTTAGTTATTCAACTAAGGAGAGTAATCACATTTCATGAACAATCTGACTTCTTAAATGATGCAAAAGAGCTATCAGTGGGGTTTAATATTGACCCATAGTTATATGTTTCCCATTACCCCAGAGTATGTATGCCATCTCCCTCTACCTTCCATATTNATACAATCCCCACTATGCCCATTTTTTCTACAGTACCCATTTAGTTGTATGTATTCAAACCCCCCTTTGTTCAATAAACTATATAGCCCTAAATGCCCTTCACGCCCATCAAGGGCAGCACAGAAACTTTAAGGTAGCTGTCTCTATGTGGATTCCCCAACAAACAGAGAAATTACCTATAATGGTCTAGAGGAATCTGCATATTGCGGTATNTGCATTATCCGCATTATTAGAACCTCAAGTCTTGTGTTCAGTTATTNGAACACATGGCTTTCGGTAGTCTGAGTCCAGTTTAGAATCACATTGAGAGTCCGCCAATATTTAANAAATAGTATGTTGGTTATTTAAATGAAATGGAAGTTATATCCTTTAGCCAACCTGTGAAAATGATTTTCGTCCCATATGACACTTTTAGGTTTTACTAGACACACACATCTCACTTGTGCCTTCTTAATGACTGTGTTTCTACAGCTTACATGGTCTTAGATAAATAAAAAAATGGGCAGACGTCTGTTTTCTCAGTGTGTCTCCAGGTTTACTGTGGCAAAGACATAGCCTACTGCATGTATTGCAAATATGAGCATAGATTGTTGCTGCTCATTCACATGTAAAATCCAGGGATTTACATTCCAACATTAAATTCCACCATAATGTATGTTATTTCAGGCATTATTTTGTTCGTCACTTGCAAATCTTTATACAAATCAACCAAGTCAATATTTACAATATGAAATTGCTGGAATTTGGTTTAAATTTAAAATAATAAGTTCCAAACATTTCATTCATAATCCAAAGAAAAAGAGCCTGTATAGTATATGTAACATTGTGCAGTGGTATCAGTGTGACTGTGTGCCAAATATACAAATATCTCTATCATCCTCAACCTGTAGCCTGCTGAAATAGTTTACTCAATCATGGAGNTGTGTTAAATACTTATGCAAGTAACCGTATTACAGTCTCCAAGTATAAACGTATATTTTGTTTAATAACTGACTCACNTGTGGGCAAAGGAAAGGACAATTTTTTGCACAAAAAGGCTTATGAGAGCTGACCTCTACCTTGAATTTGTGNCAACGTCTTTATTTAACATGGTGACATTGTGGAATTTTGGATCACTTACAAGGGTTACACCCAGTCCTTACGTATGATTATCATAACGCCCCTATCCTACCTATCACATTTGCATTTTGCTACTTGTAAATTCTCGCTGGACAGATTACTGTATTCATTCCAATTTTATTGTTATAATAAAAATAAGTGACTATATTATGTTTATAATCTCTAACACTGAACTAGAGCAAAGCATTTACTTACATGATAACTATACATACAAGACTTTACATGACTTTGAAGTGATATAGGACTTTAAATAAACACTAACAAGGAAATTGTAAGCTAATATATAGTAAAACCTTGCATGCGAATATTAATGAAGAAGTGCATAAAATGCCTTCTCCCACTAATNCCCCTTCCATAACTTGCCATCTGTCCTTCTGTGGTTCTGTTAGTCGCTGTAAGATTCTTCATTTCCGTTACTGGAAAAGCCTCTTACTGGGGACTCACTGGGGACACATAAGCCTCAGTAAGCCTGCCCTAAACTTGTCACAAGTGGTACATTTTCAAAAATACTTTGCCCACTCTATGGGAATCTTTATCATTTGCATGTGCCTTTTTTCCAGTGATTGATGTTTTGGACATGCGTAGAGGAGTACATCCCTATACAAGCCAAGGCAGGTTTCAGTTATTATATCATTACCAATAACAATACTAATAAAACGTTTGGAGAGATTGTCATAAGGTGCCTGGCTATTCAGAACACAAGGAGAGGCATAATACATGATTTTTATAAGGAAAATATTAATTAACAATTAATACATGATTATATTGAACAAGGTTCAGGCTGCCAATCAGACTGCATTAAGAGGTCAGAAATTAGTGCATATGTTATCNATATCAGTGGCAAACGCAGGAGGTGGTTTCCAGTAGAACTTAAATTCCCCTAAATGTTTTCGGGTTATATTAATGATCTTGAGCTGACACACTGTATAAAGTAAATTAGAAGTGTGAGATGGCCTNTATAATGTATGTGTGGTGTATTAGGATTTAGAAATGACACACTATATACAACATATAGTGCACCATTACCAGACTCCTAATATATCNCATATATATAAGGTGTAATCTCAGTTTATTCAGTCAGTGGTTTTCCACACACTTAGCGCCCCACACAACACATTTTTAATAGTATTTTTAAAAACTTTATGCTTTTTAATAAATTCTGAATTAAATTCATTCATTTTATTTTTTTTATTGTATATTTTTATATTGTGGTTCAGTGTGCACCTTTCAACAATCATATTGTATCATAATAATTCCCTTGGAATAATTGTTTAACTAAACTCTTTTGTGAAGGTTTCATGCTATTTTGTTGGGATAAGAGAGGGTTATTTGGAAAGGTGGTAATGGAGGGAATGTGATGAGTAACAATACAGGTGTCCTTACACAATGTGTCAGTGAGTGCTTATTATGTTTTGCACTTATGACTTTCTGTTTGCAAGTGCATAGTATTTTTTAGGGTCATTTACTATTGTGGAAGAACACATCAAGGAGAGCATGCCCAGATGGACTAATTTGATAAAACATCATAGATTTGACAAGTTACTGAAATGTGGAAGTCCAAATTTAGACAAATGTAGATATTTATCACTTAAAATGTCCAAACATAAATGTAAAAGCCAAGCTGTTTATTTTACCATAAACTTGCATCAG